>JAVGWX010000162.1:0-82500 GCA_036924085.1 Ariolimax columbianus
CGACAAATACTGAACAGCACGTTTGAAACATTCACTCAAAAGTAAATGTTAGCATGGGAATGATTTAGAAATGTTTAGACCAAAAATAATGACTGACTTCTCGTGTCAGCTAGACCCAGGACAAGCTAGGGACTGACTTCTCGTGTCAGCTAGACCCAGGACAAGCTAGGGACTGACTTCTCGTGTCAGCTAGACCCAGGACAAGCTAGGGACTGACTTCTCGTGTCAGCTAGACCCAGGACAAGCTAGGGACTGACTTCTCGTGTCAACTAGACCCAGGACAAGCTAGGGACTGACTTCTCGTGTCAGCTAGACCCAGGACAAGCTAGGGACTGACTTCTCGTGTCAGCTAGACCCAGGACAAGCTAGGGACTGACTTCTCGTGCCATGTTGTGAGACCAAGGACAATCTAGGGACTGACTTCTCGTGTCAGCTAGACCCAGGACAAGCTAGGGACTGACTTCTCGTGTCATGTTGTGAGACCAAGGACAATCTAGGGACTGACTTCCCTGTCAGCTAAACCCAGGACAATCTAGGGACTGACTTCTCGTGTCAGCTAGACCCAGGACAATCTAGGGACTGACTTCTCGTGTCAGCTAGACCCAGGACAATCTAGGGACTGACTTCTCGTGTCAGCTAGACCCAGGACAATCTAGGGACTGACTTCTCCTTTCAGCTAGACCCAGGACAATCTAGGGACTGACTTCTCGTGTCATGTTGTGAGACCCAGGACAATCTAGGGACTGACTTCTCGTGTCAGCGAGACCCAGGACAATCTAGGGACTGACTTCTCGTGTCAGCTAGACCCAGGACAAGCTAGGGACTGACTTCTCGTGTCATGTTGTGAGACCCAGGACAATCTAGGGACTGACTTCTCGTGTCAGCTAGACCCAGGACAATCTAGGGACTGACTTATCGTGTCATGATATGAGACCCAGGACAATCTAGGGACTGACTTCTTGTGTCAGCGAGACCCAGGACAATCTAGGGACTGACTTCTCGTGTCATGTTGTGAGACCCAGGACAATCTAGGGACTGACTTCTCGTGTCAGCTAGACCCAGGACAATCTAGGGACTGACTTCTCGTGTCAGCTAGACCCAGGACAAGCTAGGGACTGACTTCTCGTGTCATGTTGTGAGACCCAGGACAATCTAGGGACTGACTTCTCGTGTCAGCTAGACCCAGGACAATCTAGGGACTGACTTCTCGTGTCAGCTAGACCCAGGACAATCTAGGGACTGACTTCTCGTGTCAGCTAGACCCAGGACAATCTAGGGACTGACTTCTCGTGTCAGCTAGACCCAGGACAAGCTAGGGACTGACTTCTCGTGTCATGATGTGAGACCCAGGACAATCTAGGGACTGACTTCTCGTGTCAGCTAGACCCAGGACAATCTAGGGACTGACTTCTCGTGTCAGCTAGACCCAGGACAATCTAGGGACGGACTTCTCGTGTCAGCTAGACCCAGGACAAGCTAGGGACTGACTTCTCGTGTCATGATGTGAGACCCAGGACAATCTAGGGACTGACTTCTCGTGTCAGCTAGACCCAGGACAAGCTAGGGACTGACTTCTCGTGTCATGATGTGAGACCCAGGACAATCTAGGGACTGACTTCTCGTGTCAGCTAGACCCAGGACAATCTAGGGACTGACGTCTCGTGTCATGTTGTGAGACCCAGGACAATCTAGGGACTGACTTCTCGTGTCAGCTAGACCCAGGACAATCTAGGGACTGACTTCTCGTGTCAGCTAGACCCAGGACAATCTAGGGACTGACTTCTCCTGTCAGCTAGACCCAGGACAATCTAGGGACTGACGTCTCGTATCATGTTGTGAGACCCAGGACAATCTAGGGACTGACTTCTCGTGTCAGCTAGACCCAGGACAATCTAGGGACTGACTTCTCGTGTCATGATGTGAGAACCAGGACAATCTAGGGACTGACTTCTCGTGTCAACGAGACCCAGGACAATCTAGGGACTGATTTCTCGTGTCATGTTGTGAGACCCAGGACAATCTAGGGACTGACCTCTCGTGTCATGATGTGAGACCCAGGACAATCTAGGGACTGACTTCTCGTGTCAACGAGACCCAGGACAATCTAGGGACTGACTTCTCGTGTCATGTTGTGAGACCCAGGACAATCTAGGGACTGACTTCTCGTGTCAGCGAGACCCAGGACAATCTAGGGACTGACTTCTCGTGTCATGTTGTGAGACCCAGGACAATCTAGGGACTGACTTCTCGTGTCAGCTAGACCCAGAACAATCTGATCATCAAGCCGTCTTATCCTCCAGTTATTGTATCCTCCATCCATCTTATCCTCCATCCATCTTATCCTCCATCCATCTTATCCTCCATCCATCTTATCCTCCATCCATCTTATCCTTCAGCCATATTATCCTCCATCCATCTTATCCTTCAGTCGCCTTACCCTCCATCCATCTTATCCTTCAGTTGCCTTATCCTCCATCCATCTTATTCTTCAGTTGCTTTACCCTCCATCCATCTTATCCTTCAGTTGCCTTATCCTCCATCCATCTTATCCTTCAGCCATCTTTTCCTTTAGCCATCTTATCCTTCAGGGGTCATAGCTGAGTGGGCAGATGACAGCTCCTGGTTGGGGAGGTCATAGCTCATGGGTGGGGAGATGACAGCACCTTGGTGGGGAGATGATAACACCTTGGTGGGGAGATGACAGCACCTTGGTGGGGAGATGACAGCACCTTGGTGGGGAGATGATAGCACCTTGGTGGGGAGATGACAGCACCTTGGTGGGGAGATGATAGCACCTTGGTGGGGAGATGACAGCACCTCAGTGGGGAGATGACAGCACCTTGGTGGTGAGATGACAGCTCCGTGGTGGGGAGATGACGGCTCCTGGGTGGGAAGATCATAGCTCCTGGGTAGGGAGATGACATCTTTTGAGGGGAGATGACAGTTCTTGGGTGAGGAGATGACATTATTTGATGGGAGATGACAGCTCTTGTGCGGGGAGATGACAGCTCTTGGGTGGGGAGATGACATCTTTTGAGGGGAGATGACAGCTCTTGGGATGGGAAATAACAGCTACTTGGTGGGGAGATGACATCTTTTGAGGGGAGATGACAGCTCTTGGGAGGGGAGATGACAGCTACTTGGTGGGGAGATGACAGCTACTTGGTGGGGAGATGACAGCTACTTGGTGGGGAGATATCTTTTGAGGGGAGATGACAGCTCTTGGGAGGGGAGATGACAGCTACTTGGTGGGTAGATGACAGCTACTGGGTGGGGAGATGACAACTACTTGGTGGGTAGATGACAGCTACTTAGTGGGGAGATGACATCTTTTGAGGGGAGATGATAGCTCTTTGGAGGGGAGATGACAGCTCTTGGGTGGGGAGATGACATCTTTTGATGAGAGATGACAGCTCTTGCGTTGGGAGATGACATCTTTTAAGGGGAGATGACAGCTCTTGGGTGCGGAGATAACATCTTTTGAGGGGAGATGACAGCTCTTGGGAGAGGAGATGACAGCTCTTGGGTGGGGAGATGACAGCTCTTGGGTGGGGAGATGACAGCTCTTGGGTGGGGAGATGACAGCTCTTGGGTGGGGAGATGACAGCTCTTGGGTGGGGAGATGACAGCTCTTGGGTGGGTTGATGACAGCTCTTGGGTGGGTTGATGACAGCTCTTGTGTGGGGAGATGACAGCTCTTATGTGGGGAGATGACAGCTCTTGGTGGGAAGATGACAGCTCTTGGTGGGGAGATGACAGCTCTTGGTGGGGAGATGACAGCTCTTGTGTGGAGAGATGACAGCTCTTGTGTGGGGAGATGACAGCTCTTGTGTGGGGAGATGACAGCTCTTGTGTGGGGAGATGACAGCTCTTGTGTGGGGAGATGACAGCTCTTGGGTGGGGAGATGACAGCTCTTGGGTGGGGAGATGACAGCTTTTGGGTGAATTGATGACAGCTCTTGGGTGGATTGATGACAGCTCTTGGGTGAATTGATGACAACTCTTGGTTGGATTGATGACAGTTCTTGGGTGGGTTGGATACATTAGTTTTATTGTTTTGATGAGCCCTCGTGGTAACCATGACTACCGTATATCCACAGCTCGTTGGAGGCGAATTTGACATTGAGAGCAACTTTGTTATCCAGGATTCACAGAACATTCTGCACATGCTCAAGCTTCTGACGTCATGTCCTCACACATTACAGGTCAGTCATATCAGTGTATATAAGTCAGGACCTCTGTCAGCCTCCCACGGAGCACACATCACATTCAACTACCATCATTACAGTTCCACTCCACATCTTCCTTACCTGTTGTATGAGCTAGCTTTAGCAGGTGTTTTTGGTCAGGTAGACAGGGATACATACAGGCACAAAGATACATACATACATACATATACATAGATACATACATACATACATACATACATACATATACATACATACATATACATAGATACATACATACATACATATACATACATACATACATACATACATACATACATACATACATACATACATACATACATACATACATACATACATATATATACATACATACATACATACATACATACATACATACATACATATACATAGATACACACATATACATAGATGGATACATACAAACATACATATATATACATAGATACATACATACATACATACATACATACATATACATAGATACATACATACATACATATACATAGATACATACATACATATATATACATAGATACATACATACATACATATACATAGATACATACATATATATAGATACATACATAGATACATACATACATACATACATACAGATACATACATACATACATACATACATATACATAAATACATACATACATACATATATATACATAGATACATACATACATACATACATATACATAGATACATACATACATACATACATACATATACATAGATACATACATACTTACATATATATACATAGATACATACATACATACATATACATAGATACATACATACATACATACATATACATAGATACATACATACATACATATATATACATAGATACATACATACATACATACATACATACATACATACATATACATAGATACATATATACATACATACATATACATAGATACATACATACATACATATACATAGATACATACATACATACATATATATACATAGATACATACATACATACATATATATACATAGATACATACATACATACATACATATACATAGATACATACATACATACATACATACATATACATAGATACATACATACATACATATACATAGATACATACACACAGGCACATAGACAGATATGTCCGTATAGTCTGCAGCATGTCTGGTCTTTATACTTCTGTGTGTTTCACCGCCAACGTGACGTGTCTCTGGCTCCAGGAACTAGCCATGTTCGGGTCAGGTCAATTCTGGTTCTAACAGGGATGTGACGTGTGAGTCAGGGATGTGACTTCTCAGTGAACGTGTTGGTGTGTGTGCGTGAGCACATGTGGCCTACTCATATGATATATCAACTGAATCGATGGATCAGTTATTTGATCGTTGTTGTTAATGTCTTGTCGCGGCCATGTATTAGGTCAAAGCTGATTGTTGGCAAGTATAGACTTACCAGCCGTGTCCTATCATTTACAGTGGCCCTACATGACCTCAGTTACCAGCCGTGTCCACAGCCGCCCTACATGACCTCAGTTACCAGCCGTGTCCACAGCCGCCCTACACGACCTCAGTTACCAGCCGTGTCCACAGCCGCCCTACACGACCTCAGTTACCAGCCGTGTCCACAGCCGCCCTACACGACCTCAGTTACCAGCCGTGTCCACAGCCGCCCTACATGACCTCAGTTACCAGCCGTGTCCACAGCCGCCCTACACGACCTCAGTTACCAGCCGTGTCCACAGCTGCCCTACACGACCTCAGTTACCAGCCGTGTCCACAGCCGTCCTACACGATCTCAGTTACCAGCCGTGTCCACAGCCGCCCTACATGACCTCAGTTACCAGCCGTGTCCACAGCCGCCCTACACGACCTCAGTTACCAGCCGTGTCCACAGCCGCCCTACACGACCTCAGTTACCAGCCGTGTCCACAGCCGCCCTACACGACCTCAGTTACCAGCCGTGTCCACAGCCGCCCTACACGACCTCAGTTACCAGCCGTGTCCACAGCCGCCCTACATGACCTCAGTTACCAGCCGTGTCCACAGCCGCCCTACATGACCTCAGTTACCAGCCGTGTCCTACCTTCTCTTTTACAGTGGCCCTATAGTTACGTCACCACGCCTCTGCTCCGTGTGTGAACAAAATCATTGTCTTATGCGTGTAGAGCTTCTGGTTTACGTCTGGGTGGCATAGAGCGTCTGGGTGGCATAGAGCGTCTGGGTGGTGTAGAGCGTCTGGGTGGCATAGAGCGTCTGGGTGGCATAGAGCGTCTGGGTGGTGTAGAGCGTCTGGGTGGCATAGAGCGTCTGGGTGGCATAGAGCGTCTGGGTGGTGTAGAGCGTCTGGGTGGCATAGAGCGTCTGGGTGGTGTAGTGCATAGAGCGTCTGGGTGGCATAGAGCGTCTGGGTGGTGTAGTGCATAGAGCGTCTGGGGGCATAGAGCGTCTGGGTGGCATAGAGCGTCTGGGGGGTGTAGAGCGTCTGGGTGGTGTAGAGCGTCTGGGTGGTGTAGAGCGTCTGGGTGGTGTAGAGCGTCTGGGTGGCATAGAGCATCTGGGTGGTGTAGAGCGTCTGGGTGGTGTAGTGCATAGAGCGTCTGGGTGGTGTAGAGCGTCTGGGTGGCATTGAGCGTCTGGGTGGCATAGAGCGTCTGGGTGGCATAGAGCTTCTGGGTGGTGTAGAGCGTCTGGGTAGCATAGAGCGTCTGGGTGGTGTAGAGCGTCTGGGTGGCATAAAGCGTCTGGGTGGTGTAGTGCATAGAGCGTCTGGGTGGCATAGAGCGTCTGGATGGCATAGAGCGTCTGGGTGGTGTAGAGCGTCTGGGTGGTGTAGAGCGTCTGGGTAGTGTAGAGCGTCTGGGTGGGATAGAGCGTCTGGGTGGTGTAGAGCGTCTGGGTGGTGTAGAGCGTCTAGGTGGTGTAGAGCGTCTGGGTGGTGTAGAGCGTCTGGGTGGTGTAGAGCGTCTGGGTGGCATAGAGTGTCTGGGTGGTGTAGAGCGTCTGGGTGGCATAGAGCGTCTGGGTGGTGTAGAGCGTCTGGGTGGTGTAGAGCGTCTGGGTGGTGTAGAGCGTCTGGGTGGTGTAGAGCGTCTGGGTGGTGTAGAGCGTCTGGGTGGCATAGAGCGTCTGGGTGGTGTAGAGCGTCTGGGTGGTGTAGTGCATAGAGCGTCTGGGTGGTGTAGTGCATAGAGCGTCTGGGTGGTGTAGAGCGTCTGGGTGGTGTAGTGCATAGAGCGTCTGGGTGGTGTAGAGCGTCTGGGTGGTGTAGAGCGTCTGGGTGGTGTAGAGCGTCTGGGTGGTGTAGTGCATAGAGCGTCTGGGTGGTGTAGAGCGTCTAAGTGGTGTAGAGCGTCTGGGTGGTGTAGATCGTCTGGGTGGTGTAGTGCATAGAGCGTCTGGGTGGTGTAGTGCATAGAGCGTCTGGGTGGTGTAGTGCATAGAGCGTCTGGGTGGTGTAGAGCGTCTGGGTGGTGTAGTGCATAGATCGCCTGGGTGGTGTAGTGCATAGAGCATCTGGGTGGTGTAGTGCATAGAGCGTCTGGGTGGTGTAGTGCATAGAGCGTCTGGGTGGTGTAGAGCATCTGGGTGGTGTAGATCGTCTGGGTGGTGTAGAGCGTCTGGGTGGCATAGAACGTCTGGGTGGTGTAGTGCATAGAGCGTCTGGGTGGTGTAGAGCGTCTGGGTGGTGTAGTGCATAGAGCGCCTGGGTGGTGTAGAGCGTCTGGGTGGTGTAGTGCATAGAGCGTCTGGGTGGTGTAGTGCATAGAGCGTCTGGGTGGTGTAGTGCATAGCGCGTCTGGGTGGTGTAGTGCATAGAGCGTCTGGGTGGTGTAGTGCATAGAGCGTCTGGGTGGTGTAGTGCATAGAGCGTCTGGGTGGTGTAGAGCGTCTGGGTGGTGTAGAGCGTCTGGGTGGTGTAGAGCGTCTGGGTGGTGTAGAGCGTCTGGGTGGTGTAGTGCATATAGCGTCTGGGTGGTGTAGAGCGTCTGGGTGGTATAGTGCATAGAGCGTCTGGGTGGTGTAGAGCGTCTGGGTGGTGTAGTGCATAGAGCGTCTGGGTGGCGTAGTGCATAGAGCGTCTGGGTGGTGTAGTGCATAGAGCGTCTGGGTGGTGTAGGGCAAAGAGCGTCTGGGTGGTGTAGAGCGTCTGGGTAGTGTAGAGCGTCTGGGTGGTGTAGTGCATAGAGCGTCTGGGTGGTGTAGTGCATAGAGCGTCTGGCTGGTGTAGAGCATCTGGGTGGTGTAGAGCATAGAGCGTCTGGGTGGTGTAGAGCGTCTAGGTGGTTTAGAGCGTCTGGGTGGTGTAGAGCGTCTGGGTGGTGTATAGCGTCTGGGTGGTGTAGTGCATAGAGCGTCTGGGTGGTGTAGAGCGTCTGGGTGGTGTAGTGCTTAGAGCGTCTGGGTGGTGTAGAGCGTCTGGGTGGTGTAGTGCATAGAGCGTCTGGGTGGTGTAGAGCATCTGGGTGGTGTAGAGCGTCTGGGTGGTGTAGAGCGTCTGGGTGGTGTAGTGCATAGAGCGTCTGGGTGGTGTAGTGCATAGAGCGTCTGGGTGGTGTAGAGCGTCTGGGTTGTATAGTGTATAGAGCGCCTGGGTGGTGTAGTGCATAGAGTATCTGGGTGGTGTAGTGCATAGAGCGTCTGGGTGGTGTAGTGCATAGAGCGTCTGGGTGGTGTAGTGCATAGAGCGTCTGAGTGGTGTAGTGCATAGAGCGTCTGGGTGGTGTAGAGCATCTGGGTGGTGTAGAGCGTCTGGGTGGTGTAGAGCGTCTGGGTGGTGTAGTGCATAGAGCGTCTGGGTGGTGTAGTGCATAGAGCGTCTGGGTGGTGTAGAGCATCTGGGTGGTGTAGATCGTCTGGGTGGTGTAGAGCGTCTGGGTGGCATAGAACGTCTGGGTGGTGTAGTGCATAGAGCGTCTCGGTGGTGTAGAGCGTCTGGGTGGTGTAGTGCATAGAGCGCCTGGGTGGTGTAGAGCGTCTGGGTGGTGTAGTGCATAGAGCGTCTGGGTGGTGTAGTGCATAGAGCGTCTGGGTGGTGTAGTGCATAGCGCGTCTGGGTGGTGTAGTGCATAGAGCGTCTGGGTGGTGTAGTGCATATAGCGTCTGGGTGGTGTAGTGCATAGAGCGTCTGGGTGGTGTAGAGCGTCTGGGTGGTGTAGTGCATAGAGCGTCTGGGTGGTGTAGAGCGTCTGGGTGGTGTAGTGCATAGAGCGTCTGGGTGGTGTAGTGCATAGAGCGTCTGGCTGGTGTAGAGCATCTGGGTGGTGTAGAGCATAGAGCGTCTGGGTGGTGTAGAGCGTCTAGGTGGTGTAGAGCGTCTGGGTGGTGTAGAGCGTCTGGGTGGTGTAGAGCGTCTGGGTGGTGTAGTGCATAGAGCGTCTGGGTGGTGTAGAGCGTCTGGGTGGTGTAGTGCTTAGAGCGTCTGGGTGGTGTAGAGCGTCTGGGTGGTGTAGAGCGTCTGGGTGGTGTAGTGCATAGAGCGTCTGGGTGGTGTAGAGCATCTGGGTGGTGTAGAGCGTCTGGGTGGTGTAGAGCGTCTGGGTGGTGTAGTGCATAGAGCGTCTGGGTGGTGTAGTGCATAGAGCGTCTGGGTGGTGTAGAGCGTCTGGGTTGTATAGTGTATAGAGCGTCTGGGTGGTGTAGAGCGTCTGGGTGGTGTAGAGCGTCTGGGTGGTGTAGAACGTCTGGGTGGTGTAGAGCGTCTGGGTGGCGTAGTGCATAGAGCGTCTGGGTGGTGTAGTGCATAGAGCGTCTGGGTGGAGTAGAGCGTCTGGGTGGTGTAGAGCGTCTAGGTGGTTTAGAGCGTCTGGGTGGTGTAGAGCGTCTGGGTGGTGTATAGCGTCTGGGTGGTGTAGTGCATAGAGCGTCTGGGTGGTGTAGAGCGTCTGGGTGGTGTAGTGCTTAGAGCGTCTGGGTGGTGTAGAGCGTCTGGGTGGTGTAGTGCATAGAGCGTCTGGGTGGTGTAGAGCATCTGGGTGGTGTAGAGCGTCTGGGTGGCATAGAACGTCTGGGTGGTGTAGTGCATAGAGCGTCTGGGTGGTGTAGAGCGTCTGGGTGGTGTAGTGCATAGAGCGCCTGGGTGGTGTAGAGCGTCTGGGTGGTGTAGTGCATAGAGCGTCTGGGTGGTGTAGTGCATAGAGCGTCTGGGTGGTGTAGTGCATAGCGCGTCTGGGTGGTGTAGTGCATAGAGCGTCTGGGTGGTGTAGTGCATAGAGCGTCTGGGTGGTGTAGTGCATAGAGCGTCTGGGTGGTGTAGAGCGTCTGGGTGGTGTAGAGCGTCTGGGTGGTGTAGAGCGTCTGGGTGGTGTAGAGCGTCTGGGTGGTGTAGTGCATATAGCGTCTGGGTGGTGTAGAGCGTCTGGGTGGTATAGTGCATAGAGCGTCTGGGTGGTGTAGAGCGTCTGGGTGGTGTAGTGCATAGAGCGTCTGGGTGGCGTAGTGCATAGAGCGTCTGGGTGGTGTAGTGCATAGAGCGTCTGGGTGGTGTAGTGCAAAGAGCGTCTGGGTGGTGTAGAGCGTCTGGGTAGTGTAGAGCGTCTGGGTGGTGTAGTGCATAGAGCGTCTGGGTGGTGTAGTGCATAGAGCGTCTGGCTGGTGTAGAGCATCTGGGTGGTGTAGAGCATAGAGCGTCTGGGTGGTGTAGAGCGTCTAGGTGGTTTAGAGCGTCTGGGTGGTGTAGAGCGTCTGGGTGGTGTATAGCGTCTGGGTGGTGTAGTGCATAGAGCGTCTGGGTGGTGTAGAGCGTCTGGGTGGTGTAGTGCTTAGAGCGTCTGGGTGGTGTAGAGCGTCTGGGTGGTGTAGTGCATAGAGCGTCTGGGTGGTGTAGAGCATCTGGGTGGTGTAGAGCGTCTGGGTGGTGTAGAGCGTCTGGGTGGTGTAGTGCATAGAGCGTCTGGGTGGTGTAGTGCATAGAGCGTCTGGGTGGTGTAGAGCGTCTGGGTTGTATAGTGTATAGAGCGCCTGGGTGGTGTAGTGCATAGAGTATCTGGGTGGTGTAGTGCATAGAGCGTCTGGGTGGTGTAGTGCATAGAGCGTCTGGGTGGTGTAGTGCATAGAGCGTCTGAGTGGTGTAGTGCATAGAGCGTCTGGGTGGTGTAGAGCATCTGGGTGGTGTAGAGCGTCTGGGTGGTGTAGAGCGTCTGGGTGGTGTAGTGCATAGAGCGTCTGGGTGGTGTAGTGCATAGAGCGTCTGGGTGGTGTAGAGCATCTGGGTGGTGTAGATCGTCTGGGTGGTGTAGAGCGTCTGGGTGGCATAGAACGTCTGGGTGGTGTAGTGCATAGAGCGTCTGGGTGGTGTAGAGCGTCTGGGTGGTGTAGTGCATAGAGCGCCTGGGTGGTGTAGAGCGTCTGGGTGGTGTAGTGCATAGAGCGTCTGGGTGGTGTAGTGCATAGAGCGTCTGGGTGGTGTAGTGCATAGCGCGTCTGGGTGGTGTAGTGCATAGAGCGTCTGGGTGGTGTAGTGCATATAGCGTCTGGGTGGTGTAGTGCATAGAGCGTCTGGGTGGTGTAGAGCGTCTGGGTGGTGTAGTGCATAGAGCGTCTGGGTGGTGTAGAGCGTCTGGGTGGTGTAGTGCATAGAGCGTCTGGGTGGTGTAGTGCATAGAGCGTCTGGCTGGTGTAGAGCATCTGGGTGGTGTAGAGCATAGAGCGTCTGGGTGGTGTAGAGCGTCTAGGTGGTGTAGAGCGTCTGGGTGGTGTAGAGCGTCTGGGTGGTGTAGAGCGTCTGGGTGGTGTAGTGCATAGAGCGTCTGGGTGGTGTAGAGCGTCTGGGTGGTGTAGTGCTTAGAGCGTCTGGGTGGTGTAGAGCGTCTGGGTGGTGTAGAGCGTCTGGGTGGTGTAGTGCATAGAGTGTCTGGGTGGTGTAGAGCATCTGGGTGGTGTAGAGCGTCTGGGTGGTGTAGAGCGTCTGGGTGGTGTAGTGCATAGAGCGTCTGGGTGGTGTAGTGCATAGAGCGTCTGGGTGGTGTAGAGCGTCTGGGTTGTATAGTGTATAGAGCGTCTGGGTGGTGTAGAGCGTCTGGGTGGTGTAGAGCGTCTGGGTGGTGTAGAGCGTCTGGGTGGTGTAGAGCGTCTGGGTGGCGTAGTGCATAGAGCGTCTGGGTGGTGTAGTGCATAGAGCGTCTGGGTGGAGTAGAGCGTCTGGGTGGTGTAGAGCGTCTAGGTGGTTTAGAGCGTCTGGGTGGTGTAGAGCGTCTGGGTGGTGTATAGCGTCTGGGTGGTGTAGTGCATAGAGCGTCTGGGTGGTGTAGAGCGTCTGGGTGGTGTAGTGCTTAGAGCGTCTGGGTGGTGTAGAGCGTCTGGGTGGTGTAGTGCATAGAGCGTCTGAGTGGTGTAGAGCATCTGGGTGGTGTAGAGCGTCTGGGTGGCATAGAACGTCTGGGTGGTGTAGTGCATAGAGCGTCTGGGTGGTGTAGAGCGTCTGGGTGGTGTAGTGCATAGAGCGCCTGGGTGGTGTAGAGCGTCTGGGTGGTGTAGTGCATAGAGCGTCTGGGTGGTGTAGTGCATAGAGCGTCTGGGTGGTGTAGTGCATAGCGCGTCTGGGTGGTGTAGTGCATAGAGCGTCTGGGTGGTGTAGTGCATAGAGCGTCTGGGTGGTGTAGTGCATAGAGCGTCTGGGTGGTGTAGAGCGTCTGGGTGGTGTAGAGCGTCTGGGTGGTGTAGAGCGTCTGGGTGGTGTAGAGCGTCTGGGTGGTGTAGTGCATATAGCGTCTGGGTGGTGTAGAGCGTCTGGGTGGTATAGTGCATAGAGCGTCTGGGTGGTGTAGAGCGTCTGGGTGGTGTAGTGCATAGAGCGTCTGGGTGGCGTAGTGCATAGAGCGTCTGGGTGGTGTAGTGCATAGAGCGTCTGGGTGGTGTAGTGCAAAGAGCGTCTGGGTGGTGTAGAGCGTCTGGGTAGTGTAGAGCGTCTGGGTGGTGTAGTGCATAGAGCGTCTGGGTGGTGTAGTGCATAGAGCGTCTGGCTGGTGTAGAGCATCTGGGTGGTGTAGAGCATAGAGCGTCTGGGTGGTGTAGAGCGTCTAGGTGGTTTAGAGCGTCTGGGTGGTGTAGAGCGTCTGGGTGGTGTATAGCGTCTGGGTGGTGTAGTGCATAGAGCGTCTGGGTGGTGTAGAGCGTCTGGGTGGTGTAGTGCTTAGAGCGTCTGGGTGGTGTAGAGCGTCTGGGTGGTGTAGTGCATAGAGCGTCTGGGTGGTGTAGAGCATCTGGGTGGTGTAGAGCGTCTGGGTGGTGTAGAGCGTCTGGGTGGTGTAGTGCATAGAGCGTCTGGGTGGTGTAGTGCATAGAGCGTCTGGGTGGTGTAGAGCGTCTGGGTTGTATAGTGTATAGAGCGCCTGGGTGGTGTAGTGCATAGAGTATCTGGGTGGTGTAGTGCATAGAGCGTCTGGGTGGTGTAGTGCATAGAGCGTCTGGGTGGTGTAGTGCATAGAGCGTCTGAGTGGTGTAGTGCATAGAGCGTCTGGGTGGTGTAGAGCATCTGGGTGGTGTAGAGCGTCTGGGTGGTGTAGAGCGTCTGGGTGGTGTAGTGCATAGAGCGTCTGGGTGGTGTAGTGCATAGAGCGTCTGGGTGGTGTAGAGCATCTGGGTGGTGTAGATCGTCTGGGTGGTGTAGAGCGTCTGGGTGGCATAGAACGTCTGGGTGGTGTAGTGCATAGAGCGTCTGGGTGGTGTAGAGCGTCTGGGTGGTGTAGTGCATAGAGCGCCTGGGTGGTGTAGAGCGTCTGGGTGGTGTAGTGCATAGAGCGTCTGGGTGGTGTAGTGCATAGAGCGTCTGGGTGGTGTAGTGCATAGCGCGTCTGGGTGGTGTAGTGCATAGAGCGTCTGGGTGGTGTAGTGCATATAGCGTCTGGGTGGTGTAGTGCATAGAGCGTCTGGGTGGTGTAGAGCGTCTGGGTGGTGTAGTGCATAGAGCGTCTGGGTGGTGTAGAGCGTCTGGGTGGTGTAGTGCATAGAGCGTCTGGGTGGTGTAGTGCATAGAGCGTCTGGCTGGTGTAGAGCATCTGGGTGGTGTAGAGCATAGAGCGTCTGGGTGGTGTAGAGCGTCTAGGTGGTGTAGAGCGTCTGGGTGGTGTAGAGCGTCTGGGTGGTGTAGAGCGTCTGGGTGGTGTAGTGCATAGAGCGTCTGGGTGGTGTAGAGCGTCTGGGTGGTGTAGTGCTTAGAGCGTCTGGGTGGTGTAGAGCGTCTGGGTGGTGTAGAGCGTCTGGGTGGTGTAGTGCATAGAGCGTCTGGGTGGTGTAGAGCATCTGGGTGGTGTAGAGCGTCTGGGTGGTGTAGAGCGTCTGGGTGGTGTAGTGCATAGAGCGTCTGGGTGGTGTAGTGCATAGAGCGTCTGGGTGGTGTAGAGCGTCTGGGTTGTATAGTGTATAGAGCGTCTGGGTGGTGTAGAGCGTCTGGGTGGTGTAGAGCGTCTGGGTGGTGTAGAGCGTCTGGGTGGCGTAGTGCATAGAGCGTCTGGGTGGTGTAGTGCATAGAGCGTCTGGGTGGAGTAGAGCGTCTGGGTGGTGTAGAGCGTCTGGGTGGTGTAGAGCGTCTGGGTGGTGTAGTGCATAGAGCGTCTGGCTGGTGGAGAGCATCTGGGTGGTGTAGAGCATAGAGCGTCTGGGTGGTGTAGTGCATAGAGCGTCTGGGTGGTGTAGTGCATAGAGCGTCTGGGTGGTGTAGAGCGTCTGGGTTGTATAGTGTATAGAGCGTCTGGGTGGTGTAGAGCGTCTGGGTGGTGTAGAGCGTCTGGGTGGTGTAGAGCGTCTGGGTGGCGTAGTGCATAGAGCGTCTGGGTGGTGTAGAGCGTCTGGGTGGTGTAGAGCGTCTGGGTGGTGTAGAGCGTCTGGGTGGTGTAGTGCATAGAGCGTCTGGCTGGTGGAGAGCATCTGGGTGGTGTAGAGCATAGAGCGTCTGGGTGGTGTAGTGCATAGAGCGTCTGGGTGGTGTAGTGCATAGAGCGTCTGGGTGGTGTAGAGCGTCTGGGTGGTGTAGAGCGTCTGGGTGGTGTAGTGCATAGAGCGTCTGGGTGGTGTAGAGCGTCTGGGTGGTGTAGTGCATAGAGCGTCTGGGTGGTGTAGAGCGTCTGGGTGGTATAGTGCATAGAGCGTCTGGGTGGTGTAGAGCGTCTGGGTGGTGTAGAGTGTCTGGGTGGTGTAGAGCGTCTGGGTGGTGTAGTGCATAGAGCGTCTGGGTGGTGTAGAGCGTCTGGGTGGTGTAGAGCATCTGGGTGGTGTAGTGCATAGAGCGTCTGGGTGGTGTAGTGCATAGAGCGTCTGGGTGGTGTAGAGCGTCTGGGTGGTGTAGTGCATAGAGCGTCTGGGTGGTGTAGTGCATAGAGCGTCTGGGTGGTGAAGTACATAGAGCGTCTGGATGGTGTAGAGCGTCTGGGTGGTGTAGTGCATAGAGCGTCTGGGTGGTGTAGAGCGTCTGGGTGGTGTAGAGCGTCTGGGTGGTGTAGAGCGTCTGGGTGGTGAAGAGCGTCTGGGTGGTGTAGTGCATAGAGCGTCTGGGTGGTGTAGAGCGTCTGGGTGGTGTAGAGCGTCTGGGTGGTGTAGTGCATAGAGCGTCTGGGTGGTGTAGTGCATAGAGCGTCTGGGTGGTGTAGAGCATCTGGGTGGTGTAGAGCATCTGGGTGGTGTAGTGCATAGAGCGTTGGTGGTGTAGAGCGTCTGGGTGGTGTAGTGCATAGAGCGTCTGGGTGGTGTAGAGCGTCTGGGTGGTGTAGAGCGTCTGGGTGGTGTAGTGCATAGGGCGTCTGGGTGGTGTAGAGCGTCTGGGTGGTGTAGAGCGCCTGGGTGGTATAGAGCGTCTGGGTGGTGTAGTGCATAGAGCGTCTGGGTGGTGTAGAGCGTCTGGGTGGTGTAGAGCGTCTGGGTGGTGTAGTGCATACAGCGTCTGGGTGGTGTAGTGCATAGAGCGTCTGGGTGGTGTAGAGCATCTGTATGGTGTAGTGCATAGAGCGTTGGTGTTGTAGAGCGTCTGGGTGGTGTAGTGCATAGAGCGTCTGGGTGGTGTAGAGCGTCTGGGTGGTGTAGAGCGTCTGGGTGGTGTAGTGCATAGAGCGTCTGGGTGGTGTAGAGCGTCTGGGTGGTGTAGTGCATAGAGCGTCTGGGTGGTATAGAGCGTCTGGGTGGTGTAGAGCGTCTGGGTGGTGTAGAGCGTCTGGGTGGTGTAGAGCGTCTGGGTGGTGTAGAGCGTCTGGGTGGTGTAGTGCATAGAGCGTCTGGGTGGTGTAGAGCGTCTGGTTGGTGTAGTGCATAGAGCGTCTGGGTGGTGTAGTGCATAGAGCGTCTGGGTGGTGTAGAGCGTCTGGGTGGCATAGAGCGTCTGGATGGTATAGAGCGTCTGGGTGGTGTAGTGCATAGAGCGTCTGGGTGGCATAGAGCGTCTGGGTGGTGTAGAGCGTCTGGGTGGTGTAGAGCGTCTGGGTCGCATAGAGCGTCTGGGTGGCATAGATCGTCTGGGTGGTGTAGAGCGTCTGGGTGGCATAGAGCGTCTGGGTGGTGTAGAGCGTCTTGGTGGCATAGAGCGTCTGGGTGGCATAGAGCGTCTGGGTGGTGTAGAGCGTCTGGGTGGTGTAGTGCATAGAGCATCTGGGTGGTGTAGAGCGTCTGGGTGGTGTAGAGCATCTGGGTGGTGTAGTGCATAGAGCGTCTGGATGGTGTAGTGCATAGAGCGTCTGGGTGGTGTAGAGCGTCTGGGTGGCGTAGTGCATAGAGCGTCTGGGTGGTGTAGAGCGTCTGGGTGGTGTAGAGCGTCTGGGTGGTGTAGTGCATAGAGCGTCTGGGTGATGTAGAGCGTCTGGGTGGTGTAGAGCGTCTGGGTGGTGTAGAGCATAGAGCGTCTGGGTGGTGTAGAGCGTCTGGGTGGTGTAGAGCGTCTGGGTGGTGTAGTGCATAGAGCGTCTGGGTGGTGTAGAGCGTCTGGGTGGTGTAGAGCGTCTGGGTGGTGTAGAGCGTCTGGGTGGTGTAGTGCATAGAGCGTCTGGGTGGTGTAGTGCATAGAGCGTCTGGGTGGTGTAGTGCATAGAGCGTCAGGGTGGTGTAGAGCATCTGGGTGGTGTAGTGCATAGAGCGTCTGGGTGGTGTAGAGCGTCTGGGTGGCATAGAGCGTCTGGGTGGTGTAGAGCGTCTGGGTCGCATAGAGCGTCTGGGTGGCATAGATCGTCTGGGTGGTGTAGAGCGTCTGGGTGGCATAGAGCGTCTGGGTGGTGTAGAGCGTCTTGGTGGCATAGAGCGTCTGGGTGGCATAGAGCGTCTGGGTGGTGTAGAGCGTCTGGGTGGTGTAGTGCATAGAGCATCTGGGTGGTGTAGAGCGTCTGGGTGGTGTAGTGCATAGCGCGTCTGGATGGTGTAGTGCATAGAGCGTCTGGGTGGTGTAGAGCGTCTGGGTGGCGTAGTGCATAGAGCGTCTGGGTGGTGTAGAGCGTCTGGGTGGTGTAGTGCATAGAGCGTCTGGGTGATGTAGAGCGTCTGGGTGGTGTAGAGCGTCTGGGTGGTGTAGAGCATAGAGCGTCTGGGTGGTGTAGAGCGTCTGGGTGGTGTAGAGCGTCTGGGTGGTGTAGTGCATAGAGCGTCTGGGTGGTGTAGAGCGTCTGGGTGGTGTAGAGCGTCTGGGTGGTGTAGAGCGTCTGGGTGGTGTAGTGCATAGAGCGTCTGGGTGGTGTAGTGCATAGAGCGTCTGGGTGGTGTAGTGCATAGAGCGTCAGGGTGGTGTAGAGCATCTGGGTGGTGTAGAGCGTCTGGGTGGTGTAGTGCATAGACCGTCTGGGTGGTGTAGAGCGTCTGGGTGGTGTAGTGCATAGAGCGTCTGTGTGGTGTAGAACTTCTGGGTGGTGTAGTGCATAGAGCGCCTGGGTGGTGTAGAGCGTCTGGGTGGTGTAGTGCATAGAGCGTCTGGGTGGTGTAGTGCATAGAGCGTCTGGGTGGTGTAGAGCGGCTGGGTGGTGTAGAGCGTATGGGTGGTGTAGAGCGTCTGGGTGGTGTAGAGCGTCTGGGTGGTGTAGTGCATAGAGCGTCTGGGTGGCATAGAGCGTCTGGGTGGTGTAGAGCGTCTGGGTGGCATAGAGCGTCTGGGTTGCATAAAGCGTCTTGGTGGTGTAGAGCGTCTGGGTGGTGTAGAGCGTCTGGGTGGCTTAGAGCGTCTGGGTGGTGTAGAGCGTCTGGGCGGCATAGAGCGTCTGGGTGGTGTAGAGCGTCTGGGTGGTGTAGTGCATAGAGCGTCTGGGTGGTGTAGTGCATAGAGCGTCTGGGTGGTGTAGAGCGTCTGGGTGGTGTAGTGCATAGAGCGTCTGGGTGGTGTAGAGCGTCTGGGTGGTGTAGAGCGTCTGGGTGGTGTAGTGCATAGAGCGTCTGGGTGGTGTAGAGCGTCTGGGTGGTGTAGAGCGTGTGGGTGGTGTAGTGCATAGAGCGTCTGGGTGGTGTAGAGCGTCTGGGTGGTGTAGAGCGTCTGGGTGGCATAGAGCGTCTGGGTGGTGTAGAGCGTCTGGGTGGTGTATAGCGTCTGGGTGGTGTAGTGCATAGAGCGTCTGGGTGGTGTAGAGCGTCTGGGTGGTGTAGAGCGTCTGGGTGGTATAGTGCATAGAGCGTCTGGGTGGTGTAGAGCGTCTGGGTGGTGTAGTGCATAGAGCGTCTGGGTGGTGTAGAGCGTCTGGGTGGTGTAGAGCGTCTGGGTGGTGTAGAGCGTCTGGGTGGTGTAGAGCGTCTGGGTGGCATAGAGTGTCTGGGTGGTGTAGAGCATAGAGCATCTGGGTGGCGTAGTGCATAGAGCGTCTGGGTGGCGTAGTGCATAGAGCGTCTGGGTGGCGTAGTGCATAGATCGTCTGGGTGGCGTAGTGCATAGAGCGTCTGGGTGTCGTAGTGCATAGAGCGTCTGGGTGGCGTAATACTTTTTTCTCATTTTAGAAGTACTGGGCTTGATTGCTGTTATCAATACGCTCCGGTTGACCTAGTTATAAGTAACCTAACTTTTAGAAAAGAAAAGGCAGCAGGGAAGGTAATGACAACCCTACCTCCATAAAATGTTGATGCCTAGTACAATAGAATCTCTCACACTTCATCCCTGATTACCTTTAATGTCCATGAGAAAAGAAAAGTAATCATTGTCTTAGTATGTGTCGTCTGTAAACAGATGAGTGTTCTCGGGTTATTATCTTGATGGTTATTGACTTTGTGCGTGACGTCAGTTGTTCAATTATTATCAGTCGTCTTGAACTTCATATTTCTAGTTTGTTCTAAAGTCTCATTGTTGGGTTGTCAATGATCCGCCGTAGACTGACTGTCTGTCTCTGGTCCTCTACTCACAACTTGTTGTCACTGTCTGAGACCTACCAGTCTCCATGACCAATCGATCTCAACCTGTCTGTCATGTAGTCTAGGTTAGGGTTTCTTGTTGGATCAGAGACATGTGTTGTGTCAGAGACATGTGTGGGGTCAGAGACATGTGTTGGGTCAGAGACATGTGTTGGGTCAGAGACATGTGTTGGGTCAGAGACATGTGTTGGGTCAGAGACATGTGTGGGGTCAGAGACATGTGTTGGGTCAGAGACATGTGTTGGATCAGAGACATGTGTTGGGTCAGAGACATGTGTTGGGTCCGACATTAGTTTGCTGAAATGCTTCTCAATAACTGGCAACCCAAAGCAGAAAGCTGTTGTTGCTATGGTTATCATAGAGTGGGATACTTCCAGGAGCCGAGTGTATGGTCGCATCTGTTGTTTATTATCCTAGTTATTTATTACTAGCACTTGTAGCTCAAGCAGAGTCCTATTGGCTGTAGCAGGGCGTGTAGACCATCAACAACTGCTCACATCCAGATCTATGCTAGAGAAGCATTTATCCCATCAACAGGAAGCCACATACGCATGTCATTAGCTTGATAATGATTTGATATTCTAAATTTATTTGGATTGCTCTTTATATCATTCTGTTGTCTGGTCTACTGGAGATCTCTCTGTGTCTAAACATAGATCCTTCTGTTGTGTGCGTGTGTGTGGTCTACTGGAGATCTCTTTCTGTCTAAACATAGATCCTTCTGTTGTCTGGTCTACTGAAGATCTCTGTGTGTCTAAACATAGATCCTTCTGTTGTATGTGTGTGTGTGGTCTACTGGAGATCTCTCTGTGTCTAAACATAGATCCTTCTGTTGTCTGGTCTACTGGAGATCTCTGTGTGTCTAAACATAGATCCTTCTGTTGTGTGTGTGTGGTCCACTGGAGATCTCTCTGTGTCTAAACATAGATCCTTCTGTTGTGTGTGTGTGTGTGTGTGTGGTCTACTGGAGATCTCTCTGTGTCTAAACATAGATCCTTCTGTTGTGTGTGTGTGTGTGTGGTCCACTGGAGATCTCTCTCTGTCTCAACATAGATCCTTCTGTTGTGTGTGTGGTCTACTGGAGATCTCTCTGTGTCTAAACATAGATCCTTCTGTTGTGTGTGTGTGTGTGTGTGGTCTACTGGAGATCTCTTTCTGTCTAAACATAGATCCTTCTGTTGTCTGGTCTACTGGAGATCTCTGTGTGTCTAAACATAGATCCTTCTGTTGTGTGTGTGTATGTGTGTGTGTTCTACTGGAGATCTCTCTGTGTCTAAACATAGATCCTCCTGTTGTCTGGTCTACTGGAGATCTCTCTGTGTCTAAACATATATCCTTCTGTTGTCTGGTCTACTGGAGATCTCTTTGTGTCTAAACATAGATCCTAATGTTGTCTGGTCTACTGGAGATCTCTCTGTGTCTAAACATAGATCCTAATGTTGACTGGTTTACTGGAGATCTCTCTGTGTCTAAACATAGATCCTAATGTTGTCTGGTCTGCTGGATGGTGTCCGTGTTGAAACGTCCAGATATGGCTTACTATGACGTCAGTTCTATGTCTCGTTTACCATAAATAAGATGGCGTTCAAGAAATGAAGTTTCCACGCGTTCTTGTGTTGACACTGTGAACAGACACAATCCGTATATATGTGTGTGTATATATATATATATGTCTCCATTGAAACGCTGTCCTGGTTCCAGATTTCTGGGGTTTAGCAAATCTGTTGAGTATGTGCAAACATGATCTCTGGGTGCGTTCGATCTGTCCCTGGGTTGGCGACACGTTCATGGTGACTGGTTGAGTGGCAGAAGGGAATGAAAGAGATTCAGAACTTGGAGGGTATGGATGACAGCATTGAAGTGAGGTGGCTCAGAGCTGGTTGAGTGGGAGGAGAGAATGGAAGAGACTTACAACTAAATGAGGGGGCCGAGAGAGGGCTACACTTGGGGGGTGTGGGGTAGCGGAGAATAGCAAGGCTACACTTGGGGAAGTGGTGGGGAATAGCCAGGGGTACACTTGGGGGGTGTAAGGTAGCGGAGAATAGCAAGGCTACACTTGGGGAAGTGGTGGGGAATAGCCAGGGGTACACTTGGGGGGTGTGGGGTAGCGGAGAATAGCAAGGCTACACTTGGGGAAGTGGTGGGGAATAGCCAGGGGTACACTTGGGGGGTGTGGGGTAGCGGAGAATAGCCAGGGCTACACTTGGGGAAGTGGTGGGGAATAGCCAGGGGTACACTTGGGGGGTGTGGGGTAGCGGAGAATAACCAGGGCTACACTTGGGGGGGGGGTGTGGGGTAGCGGGGAATAGCCAGGGCTACACTTGGGGGGTGTGGGGTTGCGGAGAATAGCCAGGGCTACACTTGGGAAAGTGGTGGGGAATAGCCAGGGCTACACTTGGGGGTGTGAGGTAGCGGAGAATAGCCAGGGCTACACTTGGGGGAAGTAAGTGGTGGGGAATATCCAGGGGTACACTTGGGAAGTGGTGGGGAATAGCCAGGGGTACACTTCGGGAAAGTGATGAGGAATAGTCAGGGGTACACTTCGGGGAAGTGGTGAGAAATAGTCAGGGGTACACTTGGGGGGGGGGGGGGGGAGAAGTGTGGGGAATAGCCAGGAGAAAAATTCTAAAGTGGCCCCATGCTCCACTCTCCGTGGTCGCGCCTGACGACCTGCCTAACAGGTTATTGTTCTTTGGTCTTTTGGGACCCTGCTAACACACGGGCCAAACATGCTAACACACGGGCCAAACATGCTAACACACGGGCCAAACATGCTAACACACGGGCCAAACATGCTAACACACGGGCCAAACATGCTAACACACGGGCCAAACATGCTAACACACGGGCCAAACACGCTAACACATGGGCCAAACATGCTAACACACGGGCCAAACATGCTAAAACACGGGCCAAACATGCTAACACACGGGCCAAACAAGCTAACACACGGGCCAAACATGCTAAAACACGGGCCAAACATGCTAACACACGGGCCAAACATGCTAACACACGGGCCAAACATGCTAAAACACGGGCCAAACATGCTAACACACGGGCCAAACATGCTAAAACACGGGCCAAACATGCTAAAACACGGGCCAAACATGCTAACAGACGGGCCAAATATGCTAACACACGGGCCAAACATGCTAACATACGGGCCAAACATGCTAACATACGGGCCAAAAATGCTAACACATGGGCCAAACATGCTAACACATGGGCCAAACATGCTAACACATGGGCCAAACATGCTAAAACACGGGCCAAACATGCTAACACACCGGCCAAACATGCTAACACACGGGCCAAACATGCTAAAACACGGGCCAAACATGCTAACAGACGGGCCAAATATGCTAACACACGGGCCAAACATGCTAACATACGGGCCAAACATGCTAACAGACGGGCCAAACATGCTAACGTACGGGCCAAACATGCTAACACATGGGCCAAACATGCTAACACATGGGCCAAACATGCTTACACACGGGCCAAACATGCTAACACACGGGCCAAACATGCTAACACATGGGCCAAACATGCTAACACATGGGCCAAACTTGCTAACACATGGGCCAAACACGTTAACACATGGGCCAAACATGCTAACATATGGGCCAAACATGCTAACACATGGGCCAAACATGCTAACACATGGGCCAAACATGCTAACATACGGGCCAAACATGCTAACACACGGGCCAAACATGCTAACATACGGGCCAAACATGCTAACACATGGGCCAAACATGCTAACATACGGGCCAAACATGCTAACACATGAGCCAAACATGCTAACATACGGGCCAGACATGCTAACACACGGGCCAAACATGCTAACATACGGGCCAAATATGCTAACATACGGGCCAAACATGCTAACACATGGGCCAAACATGCTAACACACTTGCCAAACATGCTAACAGACGGGCCAAACATGCTAACATACGGGCCAAACATGCTAACAGACGGGCCAAACATGCTAACATACGGGCCAAACATGCTAACACACTTGCCAAACATGCTAACAGACGGGCCAAACATGCTAACATACGGGCCAAACATGCTAAACACTTGCCAAATATGCTAACAAACGGGCCAAACATGCTAACATACGGGCCAAACATGCTAACACACTTGCCAAACATGCTAACAGATGGGCCAAACATGCTAACATACGGGCCAAACATGCTAACACACTTGCCAAACATGCTAACAGACGGGCCAAACATGCTAACATACGGGCCAAACATGCTAACACACTTGCCAAACATGCTAACAGACGGGCCAAACATGCTAACACACTTGCCAAATATGCTAACAGACGGGCCAAACATGCTAACACACGGGCCAAATATGCTAACAGACGGGCCAAACATGCTAACACACGGGCCAAATATGCTAACAGACGGGCCAAACATGCTAACACACGGGCCAGACATGCTTGACGGTTAGCTGGCTGGACAAGATGAGGAAGAATACAACATCCGTCATTGATAAATGTTGATATCGGGTCTGGCCGGTAAGTGTGGGTGTGGTCAGGGGGCAGGTGTGTGTGTATCTAGGGGACAAGTGTGCTATACAAGAGAACAGGTACTAGTGGACAGATGTGTGAGACAAGAGAACAGGTGTGGGAGACAAGAGAACAGGTGCTAGTGGACAGGTGTGTGAGACAAGAGAACAGGTGTGTGAGACAAGAGAACAGGTGCTAGTGGACAGGTGTGTGAGACAAGATAACAGGTGCTAGTGGACAGGTGTGTGAGACAAGAGAACAGGTGTGTGAGACAAGAGAACAGGTGTGTGTGAGACAAGAGAACAGGTGTGGGAGACAAGAGAACAGGTGCTAGTGGTCAGGTGTGTGAGACAAGAGAACAGGTGTGTGTGAGACAAGAGAACAGGTGTGTGAGACAAGAGAACAGGTGTGGGAGACAAGAGAACAGGTGTGTGAGACAAGATAACATGTGTGTGAGACAAGAGAACAGGTGTGGGAGACAAGAGAACAGGTGTGGGAGACAAGAGAACAGATGCTAGTGGACAGGTGTGTGAGACAAGAGAACAGGTGCTAGTGGACAGGTGTGTGAGACAAGAGAACAGGTGTGTGAGACAAGAGAACAGGTGTGTGAGACAAGAGAACAGGTGTGGGAGACAAGATAACAGGTGTGTGAGACAAGAGAACAGGTGTGGGAGACAAGAGAACATATGCTAGTGGACAGGTGTGTGAGACAAGAGAACAGGTGCTAGTGGACAGGTGTGTGAGACAAGAGAACAGGTGTGTGATACAAGAGAACAGGTGTGTGAGACAAGAGAACAGGTGTGTGAGACAAGAGAACAGGTGCTAGTGGACAGGTGTGTTAGACAAGAGAACAGGTGTGTGATACAAGAGAACAGGTGTGAGACAAGAGAACAGGTGTGTGAGACAAGAGAACAGGTGCTAGTGGACAGGTGTGTGAGACAAGAGAACAGGTGTGTGAGACAAGAGAACAGGTGTGTGAGACAAGAGAACAGGTGTGTGAGACAAGAGAACAGGTGCTAGTGGACAGGTGTGTGAGACAAGAGAACAGGTGTGTGAGACAAGCGAACAGGTGTGGGAGACAAGAGAACAGGTGTGTGAGACAAGAGAACAGGTGTGTGAGACAAGAGAACAGGTGCTAGTGGACAGGTGTATGAGACAAGAGAACAGGTGTGTGAGACAAGAGAACAGGTGTGTGAGACAAGAGAACAGGTGTGTGAGACAAGAGAACAGGTGCTAGTGGACAGGTGTGTGAGACAAGAGAACAGGTGTGTGAGACAAGAGAACAGGTGCTAGTGGACAGGTGTGTGAGACAAGAGAACAGGTGTGGGAGACAAGAGAACAGGTGCTAGTGGACAGGTGTGTGAGACAAGAGAACAGGTGTGGGAGACAAGAGAACAGGTGCTAGTGGACAGGTGTGTGAGACAAGAGAACAGGTGTGTGAGACAAGATAACAGGTGTGTGAGACAAGAGAACAGGTGTGTGAGACAAGAGAACAGGTGTGTGAGACAAGATAACAGGTGCTAGTGGACAGGTGTGTGAGACAAGAGAACAGGTGTGTGAGACAAGAGAACAGGTGCTAGTGGACAGGTGTGTGAGACAAGAGAACAGGTGTGGGAGACAAGAGAACAGGTGCTAGTGGACAGGTGTGTGAGACAAGAGAACAGGTGTGGGAGACAATAGAACAGGTGCTAGTGGACAGGTGTGTGAGACAAGAGAACAGGTGTGTGAGACAAGATAACAGGTGTGTGAGACAAGAGAACAGGTGTGTGAGACAAGAGAACAGGTGTGTGAGACAAGATAACAGGTGCTAGTGGACAGGTGTGTGAGACAAGAGAACAGGTGTGGGAGACAAGAGAACAGGTGTGGGAGACAAGAGAACAGGTGTGGGAGACAAGAGAACAGGTGTGGGAGACAAGAGAACAGGTGTGGGAGACAAGAGAACAGGTGTGGGAGACAAGAGAACAGGTGTGGGAGACAAGAGAACAGGTGTGGGAGACAAGAGAACAGGTGCTAGTGGACAGGTGTGTGAGACAAGAGAACAGGTGTGGGAGACAAGAGAACAGGTGCTAGTGGACAGGTGTGTGAGACAAGATAACAGGTGTGTGAGACAAGAGAACAGGTGTGGGAGACAAGAGAACAGGTGTGGGAGACAAGAGAACAGGTGTGGGAGACAAGAGAACAGGTGCTAGTGGACAGGTGTGTGAGACAAGAGAACAGGTGTGGGAGACAAGAGAACAGGTGTGGGAGACAAGAGAAAAGGTGTGGGAGACAAGAGAACAGGTGCTAGTGGACAGGTGTGTGAAACAAGAGAACAGGTGTGGGAGACAAGAGAACAGGTGCTAGTGGACAGGTGTGTGAGACAAGAGAACAGGTGTGTGAGACAAGAGAACAGGTGTGTGAGACAAGAGAACAGGTGTGTGAGACAAGAGAACAGGTGTGGGAGACAAGAGAACAGGTGTGTGAGACAAGATAACAGGTGCTAGTGGACAGGTGTGTGAGACAAGATAACAGGTGTGTGAGACAAGAGAACAGGTGTGGGAGACAAGAGAACAGGTGTGGGAGACAAGAGAACAGGTGTGGGAGACAAGAGAACAGGTGCTAGTGGACAGGTGTGTGAGACTAGATAACAGGTGTGTGAGACAAGATAACAGGTGTGTGAGACAAGAGAACAGGTGTGTGAGACAAGAGAACAGGTGTGTGAGACAAGATAACAGGTGTGTGAGACAAGAGAACAGGTGTGTGAGACAAGATAACAGGTGTGTGAGACAAGATAACAGGTGTGTGAGACAAGAGAACAGGTGTGTGAGACAAGAGTACAGGTGTGTGAGACAAGAGAACAGGTGTGTGAGACAAGAGAACAGGTGTGTGAGACAAGAGAACAGGTGCTAGTGGACAGGTGTGTGAGACAAGAGAACAGGTGTGTGAGACAAGAGAACAGGTGTGTGAGACAAGAGAACAGGTGCTAGTGGACAGGTGTGTGAGACACGAGAACAGGTGTGTGAGACAAGAGAACAGGTGCTAGTGGACAGGTTTGTGAGACAAGAGAACAGGTGTGGGAGACAAGAGAACAGGTGCTAGTGGACAGGTGTGTGAGACAAGAGAACAGGTGTGTGAGACAAGAGAACAGGTGTGTGAGACAAGAGAACAGGTGCTAGTGGACAGGTGTGTGAGACAAGAGAACAGGTGTTTGAGACAAGAGAACAGGTGTGTGAGACAAGAGAACAGGTGCTAGTGGACAGGTGTGTGAGACAAGAGAACAGGTGTGTGAGACAAGAGAACAGGTGTGTGAGACAAGAGAACAGGTGCTAGTGGACAGGTGTGTGAGACAAGAGAACAGGTGTGTGAGACAAGAGAACAGGTGTGTGAGACAAGAGAACAGGTGCTAGTGGACAGGTGTGTGAGACAAGAGAACAGGTGTGTGAGACAAGAGAACAGGTGCTAGTGGACAGGTGTGTGAGACAAGAGAACAGGTGTGGGAGACAAGATAACAGGTGTGTGAGACAAGATAACAGGTGTGGGAGACAAGATAACAGGTGTGTGAGACAAGAGAACAGGTGTGGGAGACAAGATAACAGGTGTGTGAGACAAGATAACAGGTGTGGGAGACAAGAGAACAGGTGTGGGAGACAAGAGAACAGGTGTGGGAGACAAGAGAACAGGTGTGGGAGACAAGATAACAGGTGTGTGAGACAAGAGAACAGGTGTGTGAGACAAGAGAACAGGTGTGTGAGACAAGAGAACAGGTGTGTGAGACAAGAGAACAGGTGTGTGAGACTAGATAACAGGCGCTTCTAGTTAACAGGTCCCGGAGTGGATAGTCACGATATGGTTGGAGATGAAACACAATGTGAGGAGCCCATAAGAACGCTCACTACTGAAGGCACAGCTGATTAGGTGTGCAGAGAGGCGTTGACATTGAGTGGACTAGCCTGGACGAATCTGGGTGGTGTAGAGCGTCTGGGTGGCATAGAGCGTCTGGGTGGTGTAGAGCGTCTGGGTGGTGTATAGCGTCTGGGTGGTGTAGTGCATAGAGCGTCTGGGTGGTGTAGAGCGTCTGGGTGGTGTAGAGCGTCTGGGTGGTATAGTGCATAGAGCGTCTGGGTGGTGTAGAGCGTCTGGGTGGTGTAGTGCATAGAGCGTCTGGGTGGTGTAGAGCGTCTGGGTGGTGTAGAGCGTCTGGGTGGTGTAGAGCGTCTGGGTGGTGTAGAGCGTCTGGGTGGCATAGAGTGTCTGGGTGGTGTAGAGCATAGAGCATCTGGGTGGCGTAGTGCATAGAGCGTCTGGGTGGCGTAGTGCATAGAGCGTCTGGGTGGCGTAGTGCATAGATCGTCTGGGTGGCGTAGTGCATAGAGCGTCTGGGTGTCGTAGTGCATAGAGCGTCTGGGTGGCGTAATACTTTTTTCTCATTTTAGAAGTACTGGGCTTGATTGCTGTTATCAATACGCTCCGGTTGACCTAGTTATAAGTAACCTAACTTTTAGAAAAGAAAAGGCAGCAGGGAAGGTAATGACAACCCTACCTCCATAAAATGTTGATGCCTAGTACAATAGAATCTCTCACACTTCATCCCTGATTACCTTTAATGTCCATGAGAAAAGAAAAGTAATCATTGTCTTAGTATGTGTCGTCTGTAAACAGATGAGTGTTCTCGGGTTATTATCTTGATGGTTATTGACTTTGTGCGTGACGTCAGTTGTTCAATTATTATCAGTCGTCTTGAACTTCATATTTCTAGTTTGTTCTAAAGTCTCATTGTTGGGTTGTCAATGATCCGCCGTAGACTGACTGTCTGTCTCTGGTCCTCTACTCACAACTTGTTGTCACTGTCTGAGACCTACCAGTCTCCATGACCAATCGATCTCAACCTGTCTGTCATGTAGTCTAGGTTAGGGTTTCTTGTTGGATCAGAGACATGTGTTGTGTCAGAGACATGTGTGGGGTCAGAGACATGTGTTGGGTCAGAGACATGTGTTGGGTCAGAGACATGTGTTGGGTCAGAGACATGTGTTGGGTCAGAGACATGTGTGGGGTCAGAGACATGTGTTGGGTCAGAGACATGTGTTGGATCAGAGACATGTGTTGGGTCAGAGACATGTGTTGGGTCCGACATTAGTTTGCTGAAATGCTTCTCAATAACTGGCAACCCAAAGCAGAAAGCTGTTGTTGCTATGGTTATCATAGAGTGGGATACTTCCAGGAGCCGAGTGTATGGTCGCATCTGTTGTTTATTATCCTAGTTATTTATTACTAGCACTTGTAGCTCAAGCAGAGTCCTATTGGCTGTAGCAGGGCGTGTAGACCATCAACAACTGCTCACATCCAGATCTATGCTAGAGAAGCATTTATCCCATCAACAGGAAGCCACATACGCATGTCATTAGCTTGATAATGATTTGATATTCTAAATTTATTTGGATTGCTCTTTATATCATTCTGTTGTCTGGTCTACTGGAGATCTCTCTGTGTCTAAACATAGATCCTTCTGTTGTGTGCGTGTGTGTGGTCTACTGGAGATCTCTTTCTGTCTAAACATAGATCCTTCTGTTGTCTGGTCTACTGAAGATCTCTGTGTGTCTAAACATAGATCCTTCTGTTGTATGTGTGTGTGTGGTCTACTGGAGATCTCTCTGTGTCTAAACATAGATCCTTCTGTTGTCTGGTCTACTGGAGATCTCTGTGTGTCTAAACATAGATCCTTCTGTTGTGTGTGTGTGGTCCACTGGAGATCTCTCTGTGTCTAAACATAGATCCTTCTGTTGTGTGTGTGTGTGTGTGTGTGGTCTACTGGAGATCTCTCTGTGTCTAAACATAGATCCTTCTGTTGTGTGTGTGTGTGTGTGGTCCACTGGAGATCTCTCTCTGTCTCAACATAGATCCTTCTGTTGTGTGTGTGGTCTACTGGAGATCTCTCTTTGTCTAAACATAGATCCTTCTGTTGTGTGTGTGTGTGTGTGTGGTCTACTGGAGATCTCTTTCTGTCTAAACATAGATCCTTCTGTTGTCTGGTCTACTGGAGATCTCTGTGTGTCTAAACATAGATCCTTCTGTTGTGTGTGTGTATGTGTGTGTGTTCTACTGGAGATCTCTCTGTGTCTAAACATAGATCCTCCTGTTGTCTGGTCTACTGGAGATCTCTCTGTGTCTAAACATATATCCTTCTGTTGTCTGGTCTACTGGAGATCTCTTTGTGTCTAAACATAGATCCTAATGTTGTCTGGTCTACTGGAGATCTCTCTGTGTCTAAACATAGATCCTAATGTTGTCTGGTCTACTGGAGATCTCTCTGTGTCTAAACATAGATCCTAATGTTGTCTGGTCTGCTGGATGGTGTCCGTGTTGAAACGTCCAGATATGGCTTACTATGACGTCAGTTCTATGTCTCGTTTACCATAAATAAGATGGCGTTCAAGAAATGAAGTTTCCACGCGTTCTTGTGTTGACACTGTGAACAGACACAATCCGTATATATGTGTGTGTATATATATATATATGTCTCCATTGAAACGCTGTCCTGGTTCCAGATTTCTGGGGTTTAGCAAATCTGTTGAGTATGTGCAAACATGATCTCTGGGTGCGTTCGATCTGTCCCTGGGTTGGCGACACGTTCATGGTGACTGGTTGAGTGGCAGAAGGGAATGAAAGAGATTCAGAACTTGGAGGGTATGGATGACAGCATTGAAGTGAGGTGGCTCAGAGCTGGTTGAGTGGGAGGAGAGAATGGAAGAGACTTACAACTAAATGAGGGGGCCGAGAGAGGGCTACACTTGGGGGGTGTGGGGTAGCGGAGAATAGCAAGGCTACACTTGGGGAAGTGGTGGGGAATAGCCAGGGGTACACTTGGGGGGTGTAAGGTAGCGGAGAATAGCAAGGCTACACTTGGGGAAGTGGTGGGGAATAGCCAGGGGTACACTTGGGGGGTGTGGGGTAGCGGAGAATAGCAAGGCTACACTTGGGGAAGTGGTGGGGAATAGCCAGGGGTACACTTGGGGGGTGTGGGGTAGCGGAGAATAGCCAGGGCTACACTTGGGGAAGTGGTGGGGAATAGCCAGGGGTACACTTGGGGGGTGTGGGGTAGCGGAGAATAACCAGGGCTACACTTGGGGGGGGGGGTGTGGGGTAGCGGGGAATAGCCAGGGCTACACTTGGGGGGTGTGGGGTTGCGGAGAATAGCCAGGGCTACACTTGGGAAAGTGGTGGGGAATAGCCAGGGCTACACTTGGGGGTGTGAGGTAGCGGAGAATAGCCAGGGCTACACTTGGGGGAAGTAAGTGGTGGGGAATATCCAGGGGTACACTTGGGAAGTGGTGGGGAATAGCCAGGGGTACACTTCGGGAAAGTGATGAGGAATAGTCAGGGGTACACTTCGGGGAAGTGGTGAGAAATAGTCAGGGGTACACTTGGGGGGGGGGGGAGAAGTGTGGGGAATAGCCAGGAGAAAAATTCTAAAGTGGCCCCATGCTCCACTCTCCGTGGTCGCGCCTGACGACCTGCCTAACAGGTTATTGTTCTTTGGTCTTTTGGGACCCTGCTAACACACGGGCCAAACATGCTAACACACGGGCCAAACATGCTAACACACGGGCCAAACATGCTAACACACGGGCCAAACATGCTAACACACGGGCCAAACATGCTAACACACGGGCCAAACATGCTAACACACGGGCCAAACACGCTAACACATGGGCCAAACATGCTAACACACGGGCCAAACATGCTAAAACACGGGCCAAACATGCTAACACACGGGCCAAACAAGCTAACACACGGGCCAAACATGCTAAAACACGGGCCAAACATGCTAACACACGGGCCAAACATGCTAACACACGGGCCAAACATGCTAAAACACGGGCCAAACATGCTAACACACGGGCCAAACATGCTAAAACACGGGCCAAACATGCTAAAACACGGGCCAAACATGCTAACAGACGGGCCAAATATGCTAACACACGGGCCAAACATGCTAACATACGGGCCAAACATGCTAACATACGGGCCAAAAATGCTAACACATGGGCCAAACATGCTAACACATGGGCCAAACATGCTAACACATGGGCCAAACATGCTAAAACACGGGCCAAACATGCTAACACACCGGCCAAACATGCTAACACACGGGCCAAACATGCTAAAACACGGGCCAAACATGCTAACAGACGGGCCAAATATGCTAACACACGGGCCAAACATGCTAACATACGGGCCAAACATGCTAACAGACGGGCCAAACATGCTAACGTACGGGCCAAACATGCTAACACATGGGCCAAACATGCTAACACATGGGCCAAACATGCTTACACACGGGCCAAACATGCTAACACACGGGCCAAACATGCTAACACATGGGCCAAACATGCTAACACATGGGCCAAACTTGCTAACACATGGGCCAAACACGTTAACACATGGGCCAAACATGCTAACATATGGGCCAAACATGCTAACACATGGGCCAAACATGCTAACACATGGGCCAAACATGCTAACATACGGGCCAAACATGCTAACACACGGGCCAAACATGCTAACATACGGGCCAAACATGCTAACACATGGGCCAAACATGCTAACATACGGGCCAAACATGCTAACACATGAGCCAAACATGCTAACATACGGGCCAGACATGCTAACACACGGGCCAAACATGCTAACATACGGGCCAAATATGCTAACATACGGGCCAAACATGCTAACACATGGGCCAAACATGCTAACACACTTGCCAAACATGCTAACAGACGGGCCAAACATGCTAACATACGGGCCAAACATGCTAACAGACGGGCCAAACATGCTAACATACGGGCCAAACATGCTAACACACTTGCCAAACATGCTAACAGACGGGCCAAACATGCTAACATACGGGCCAAACATGCTAAACACTTGCCAAATATGCTAACAAACGGGCCAAACATGCTAACATACGGGCCAAACATGCTAACACACTTGCCAAACATGCTAACAGATGGGCCAAACATGCTAACATACGGGCCAAACATGCTAACACACTTGCCAAACATGCTAACAGACGGGCCAAACATGCTAACATACGGGCCAAACATGCTAACACACTTGCCAAACATGCTAACAGACGGGCCAAACATGCTAACACACTTGCCAAATATGCTAACAGACGGGCCAAACATGCTAACACACGGGCCAAATATGCTAACAGACGGGCCAAACATGCTAACACACGGGCCAAATATGCTAACAGACGGGCCAAACATGCTAACACACGGGCCAGACATGCTTGACGGTTAGCTGGCTGGACAAGATGAGGAAGAATACAACATCCGTCATTGATAAATGTTGATATCGGGTCTGGCCGGTAAGTGTGGGTGTGGTCAGGGGGCAGGTGTGTGTGTATCTAGGGGACAAGTGTGCTATACAAGAGAACAGGTACTAGTGGACAGATGTGTGAGACAAGAGAACAGGTGTGGGAGACAAGAGAACAGGTGCTAGTGGACAGGTGTGTGAGACAAGAGAACAGGTGTGTGAGACAAGAGAACAGGTGCTAGTGGACAGGTGTGTGAGACAAGATAACAGGTGCTAGTGGACAGGTGTGTGAGACAAGAGAACAGGTGTGTGAGACAAGAGAACAGGTGTGTGTGAGACAAGAGAACAGGTGTGGGAGACAAGAGAACAGGTGCTAGTGGTCAGGTGTGTGAGACAAGAGAACAGGTGTGTGTGAGACAAGAGAACAGGTGTGTGAGACAAGAGAACAGGTGTGGGAGACAAGAGAACAGGTGTGTGAGACAAGATAACATGTGTGTGAGACAAGAGAACAGGTGTGGGAGACAAGAGAACAGGTGTGGGAGACAAGAGAACAGATGCTAGTGGACAGGTGTGTGAGACAAGAGAACAGGTGCTAGTGGACAGGTGTGTGAGACAAGAGAACAGGTGTGTGAGACAAGAGAACAGGTGTGTGAGACAAGAGAACAGGTGTGGGAGACAAGATAACAGGTGTGTGAGACAAGAGAACAGGTGTGGGAGACAAGAGAACATATGCTAGTGGACAGGTGTGTGAGACAAGAGAACAGGTGCTAGTGGACAGGTGTGTGAGACAAGAGAACAGGTGTGTGATACAAGAGAACAGGTGTGTGAGACAAGAGAACAGGTGTGTGAGACAAGAGAACAGGTGCTAGTGGACAGGTGTGTTAGACAAGAGAACAGGTGTGTGATACAAGAGAACAGGTGTGAGACAAGAGAACAGGTGTGTGAGACAAGAGAACAGGTGCTAGTGGACAGGTGTGTGAGACAAGAGAACAGGTGTGTGAGACAAGAGAACAGGTGTGTGAGACAAGAGAACAGGTGTGTGAGACAAGAGAACAGGTGCTAGTGGACAGGTGTGTGAGACAAGAGAACAGGTGTGTGAGACAAGCGAACAGGTGTGGGAGACAAGAGAACAGGTGTGTGAGACAAGAGAACAGGTGTGTGAGACAAGAGAACAGGTGCTAGTGGACAGGTGTATGAGACAAGAGAACAGGTGTGTGAGACAAGAGAACAGGTGTGTGAGACAAGAGAACAGGTGTGTGAGACAAGAGAACAGGTGCTAGTGGACAGGTGTGTGAGACAAGAGAACAGGTGTGTGAGACAAGAGAACAGGTGCTAGTGGACAGGTGTGTGAGACAAGAGAACAGGTGTGGGAGACAAGAGAACAGGTGCTAGTGGACAGGTGTGTGAGACAAGAGAACAGGTGTGGGAGACAAGAGAACAGGTGCTAGTGGACAGGTGTGTGAGACAAGAGAACAGGTGTGTGAGACAAGATAACAGGTGTGTGAGACAAGAGAACAGGTGTGTGAGACAAGAGAACAGGTGTGTGAGACAAGATAACAGGTGCTAGTGGACAGGTGTGTGAGACAAGAGAACAGGTGTGTGAGACAAGAGAACAGGTGCTAGTGGACAGGTGTGTGAGACAAGAGAACAGGTGTGGGAGACAAGAGAACAGGTGCTAGTGGACAGGTGTGTGAGACAAGAGAACAGGTGTGGGAGACAATAGAACAGGTGCTAGTGGACAGGTGTGTGAGACAAGAGAACAGGTGTGTGAGACAAGATAACAGGTGTGTGAGACAAGAGAACAGGTGTGTGAGACAAGAGAACAGGTGTGTGAGACAAGATAACAGGTGCTAGTGGACAGGTGTGTGAGACAAGAGAACAGGTGTGGGAGACAAGAGAACAGGTGTGGGAGACAAGAGAACAGGTGTGGGAGACAAGAGAACAGGTGTGGGAGACAAGAGAACAGGTGTGGGAGACAAGAGAACAGGTGTGGGAGACAAGAGAACAGGTGTGGGAGACAAGAGAACAGGTGTGGGAGACAAGAGAACAGGTGCTAGTGGACAGGTGTGTGAGACAAGAGAACAGGTGTGGGAGACAAGAGAACAGGTGCTAGTGGACAGGTGTGTGAGACAAGATAACAGGTGTGTGAGACAAGAGAACAGGTGTGGGAGACAAGAGAACAGGTGTGGGAGACAAGAGAACAGGTGTGGGAGACAAGAGAACAGGTGCTAGTGGACAGGTGTGTGAGACAAGAGAACAGGTGTGGGAGACAAGAGAACAGGTGTGGGAGACAAGAGAAAAGGTGTGGGAGACAAGAGAACAGGTGCTAGTGGACAGGTGTGTGAAACAAGAGAACAGGTGTGGGAGACAAGAGAACAGGTGCTAGTGGACAGGTGTGTGAGACAAGAGAACAGGTGTGTGAGACAAGAGAACAGGTGTGTGAGACAAGAGAACAGGTGTGTGAGACAAGAGAACAGGTGTGGGAGACAAGAGAACAGGTGTGTGAGACAAGATAACAGGTGCTAGTGGACAGGTGTGTGAGACAAGATAACAGGTGTGTGAGACAAGAGAACAGGTGTGGGAGACAAGAGAACAGGTGTGGGAGACAAGAGAACAGGTGTGGGAGACAAGAGAACAGGTGCTAGTGGACAGGTGTGTGAGACTAGATAACAGGTGTGTGAGACAAGATAACAGGTGTGTGAGACAAGAGAACAGGTGTGTGAGACAAGAGAACAGGTGTGTGAGACAAGATAACAGGTGTGTGAGACAAGAGAACAGGTGTGTGAGACAAGATAACAGGTGTGTGAGACAAGATAACAGGTGTGTGAGACAAGAGAACAGGTGTGTGAGACAAGAGTACAGGTGTGTGAGACAAGAGAACAGGTGTGTGAGACAAGAGAACAGGTGTGTGAGACAAGAGAACAGGTGCTAGTGGACAGGTGTGTGAGACAAGAGAACAGGTGTGTGAGACAAGAGAACAGGTGTGTGAGACAAGAGAACAGGTGCTAGTGGACAGGTGTGTGAGACACGAGAACAGGTGTGTGAGACAAGAGAACAGGTGCTAGTGGACAGGTTTGTGAGACAAGAGAACAGGTGTGGGAGACAAGAGAACAGGTGCTAGTGGACAGGTGTGTGAGACAAGAGAACAGGTGTGTGAGACAAGAGAACAGGTGTGTGAGACAAGAGAACAGGTGCTAGTGGACAGGTGTGTGAGACAAGAGAACAGGTGTTTGAGACAAGAGAACAGGTGTGTGAGACAAGAGAACAGGTGCTAGTGGACAGGTGTGTGAGACAAGAGAACAGGTGTGTGAGACAAGAGAACAGGTGTGTGAGACAAGAGAACAGGTGCTAGTGGACAGGTGTGTGAGACAAGAGAACAGGTGTGTGAGACAAGAGAACAGGTGTGTGAGACAAGAGAACAGGTGCTAGTGGACAGGTGTGTGAGACAAGAGAACAGGTGTGTGAGACAAGAGAACAGGTGCTAGTGGACAGGTGTGTGAGACAAGAGAACAGGTGTGGGAGACAAGATAACAGGTGTGTGAGACAAGATAACAGGTGTGGGAGACAAGATAACAGGTGTGTGAGACAAGAGAACAGGTGTGGGAGACAAGATAACAGGTGTGTGAGACAAGATAACAGGTGTGGGAGACAAGAGAACAGGTGTGGGAGACAAGAGAACAGGTGTGGGAGACAAGAGAACAGGTGTGGGAGACAAGATAACAGGTGTGTGAGACAAGAGAACAGGTGTGTGAGACAAGAGAACAGGTGTGTGAGACAAGAGAACAGGTGTGTGAGACAAGAGAACAGGTGTGTGAGACTAGATAACAGGCGCTTCTAGTTAACAGGTCCCGGAGTGGATAGTCACGATATGGTTGGAGATGAAACACAATGTGAGGAGCCCATAAGAACGCTCACTACTGAAGGCACAGCTGATTAGGTGTGCAGAGAGGCGTTGACATTGAGTGGACTAGCCTGGACGAATCTGGGTGGTGTAGAGCGTCTGGGTGGCATAGAGCGTCTGGGTGGTGTATAGCGTCTGGGTGGTGTAGTGCATAGAGCGTCTGGGTGGTGTAGAGCGTCTGGGTGGTGTAGAGCGTCTGGGTGGTATAGTGCATAGAGCGTCTGGGTGGTGTAGAGCGTCTGGGTGGTGTAGTGCATAGAGCGTCTGGGTGGTGTAGAGCGTCTGGGTGGTGTAGAGCGTCTGGGTGGTGTAGAGCGTCTGGGTGGTGTAGAGCGTCTGGGTGGCATAGAGTGTCTGGGTGGTGTAGAGCATAGAGCATCTGGGTGGCGTAGTGCATAGAGCGTCTGGGTGGCGTAGTGCATAGAGCGTCTGGGTGGCGTAGTGCATAGATCGTCTGGGTGGCGTAGTGCATAGAGCGTCTGGGTGTCGTAGTGCATAGAGCGTCTGGGTGGCGTAATACTTTTTTCTCATTTTAGAAGTACTGGGCTTGATTGCTGTTATCAATACGCTCCGGTTGACCTAGTTATAAGTAACCTAACTTTTAGAAAAGAAAAGGCAGCAGGGAAGGTAATGACAACCCTACCTCCATAAAATGTTGATGCCTAGTACAATAGAATCTCTCACACTTCATCCCTGATTACCTTTAATGTCCATGAGAAAAGAAAAGTAATCATTGTCTTAGTATGTGTCGTCTGTAAACAGATGAGTGTTCTCGGGTTATTATCTTGATGGTTATTGACTTTGTGCGTGACGTCAGTTGTTCAATTATTATCAGTCGTCTTGAACTTCATATTTCTAGTTTGTTCTAAAGTCTCATTGTTGGGTTGTCAATGATCCGCCGTAGACTGACTGTCTGTCTCTGGTCCTCTACTCACAACTTGTTGTCACTGTCTGAGACCTACCAGTCTCCATGACCAATCGATCTCAACCTGTCTGTCATGTAGTCTAGGTTAGGGTTTCTTGTTGGATCAGAGACATGTGTTGTGTCAGAGACATGTGTGGGGTCAGAGACATGTGTTGGGTCAGAGACATGTGTTGGGTCAGAGACATGTGTTGGGTCAGAGACATGTGTTGGGTCAGAGACATGTGTGGGGTCAGAGACATGTGTTGGGTCAGAGACATGTGTTGGATCAGAGACATGTGTTGGGTCAGAGACATGTGTTGGGTCCGACATTAGTTTGCTGAAATGCTTCTCAATAACTGGCAACCCAAAGCAGAAAGCTGTTGTTGCTATGGTTATCATAGAGTGGGATACTTCCAGGAGCCGAGTGTATGGTCGCATCTGTTGTTTATTATCCTAGTTATTTATTACTAGCACTTGTAGCTCAAGCAGAGTCCTATTGGCTGTAGCAGGGCGTGTAGACCATCAACAACTGCTCACATCCAGATCTATGCTAGAGAAGCATTTATCCCATCAACAGGAAGCCACATACGCATGTCATTAGCTTGATAATGATTTGATATTCTAAATTTATTTGGATTGCTCTTTATATCATTCTGTTGTCTGGTCTACTGGAGATCTCTCTGTGTCTAAACATAGATCCTTCTGTTGTGTGCGTGTGTGTGGTCTACTGGAGATCTCTTTCTGTCTAAACATAGATCCTTCTGTTGTCTGGTCTACTGAAGATCTCTGTGTGTCTAAACATAGATCCTTCTGTTGTATGTGTGTGTGTGGTCTACTGGAGATCTCTCTGTGTCTAAACATAGATCCTTCTGTTGTCTGGTCTACTGGAGATCTCTGTGTGTCTAAACATAGATCCTTCTGTTGTGTGTGTGTGGTCCACTGGAGATCTCTCTGTGTCTAAACATAGATCCTTCTGTTGTGTGTGTGTGTGTGTGTGTGGTCTACTGGAGATCTCTCTGTGTCTAAACATAGATCCTTCTGTTGTGTGTGTGTGTGTGTGTGGTCCACTGGAGATCTCTCTCTGTCTCAACATAGATCCTTCTGTTGTGTGTGTGGTCTACTGGAGATCTCTCTTTGTCTAAACATAGATCCTTCTGTTGTGTGTGTGTGTGTGTGTGGTCTACTGGAGATCTCTTTCTGTCTAAACATAGATCCTTCTGTTGTCTGGTCTACTGGAGATCTCTGTGTGTCTAAACATAGATCCTTCTGTTGTGTGTGTGTATGTGTGTGTGTTCTACTGGAGATCTCTCTGTGTCTAAACATAGATCCTCCTGTTGTCTGGTCTACTGGAGATCTCTCTGTGTCTAAACATATATCCTTCTGTTGTCTGGTCTACTGGAGATCTCTTTGTGTCTAAACATAGATCCTAATGTTGTCTGGTCTACTGGAGATCTCTCTGTGTCTAAACATAGATCCTAATGTTGTCTGGTCTACTGGAGATCTCTCTGTGTCTAAACATAGATCCTAATGTTGTCTGGTCTGCTGGATGGTGTCCGTGTTGAAACGTCCAGATATGGCTTACTATGACGTCAGTTCTATGTCTCGTTTACCATAAATAAGATGGCGTTCAAGAAATGAAGTTTCCACGCGTTCTTGTGTTGACACTGTGAACAGACACAATCCGTATATATGTGTGTGTATATATATATATATGTCTCCATTGAAACGCTGTCCTGGTTCCAGATTTCTGGGGTTTAGCAAATCTGTTGAGTATGTGCAAACATGATCTCTGGGTGCGTTCGATCTGTCCCTGGGTTGGCGACACGTTCATGGTGACTGGTTGAGTGGCAGAAGGGAATGAAAGAGATTCAGAACTTGGAGGGTATGGATGACAGCATTGAAGTGAGGTGGCTCAGAGCTGGTTGAGTGGGAGGAGAGAATGGAAGAGACTTACAACTAAATGAGGGGGCCGAGAGAGGGCTACACTTGGGGGGTGTGGGGTAGCGGAGAATAGCAAGGCTACACTTGGGGAAGTGGTGGGGAATAGCCAGGGGTACACTTGGGGGGTGTAAGGTAGCGGAGAATAGCAAGGCTACACTTGGGGAAGTGGTGGGGAATAGCCAGGGGTACACTTGGGGGGTGTGGGGTAGCGGAGAATAGCAAGGCTACACTTGGGGAAGTGGTGGGGAATAGCCAGGGGTACACTTGGGGGGTGTGGGGTAGCGGAGAATAGCCAGGGCTACACTTGGGGAAGTGGTGGGGAATAGCCAGGGGTACACTTGGGGGGTGTGGGGTAGCGGAGAATAACCAGGGCTACACTTGGGGGGGGGGGTGTGGGGTAGCGGGGAATAGCCAGGGCTACACTTGGGGGGTGTGGGGTTGCGGAGAATAGCCAGGGCTACACTTGGGAAAGTGGTGGGGAATAGCCAGGGCTACACTTGGGGGTGTGAGGTAGCGGAGAATAGCCAGGGCTACACTTGGGGGAAGTAAGTGGTGGGGAATATCCAGGGGTACACTTGGGAAGTGGTGGGGAATAGCCAGGGGTACACTTCGGGAAAGTGATGAGGAATAGTCAGGGGTACACTTCGGGGAAGTGGTGAGAAATAGTCAGGGGTACACTTGGGGGGGGGGGGGGAGAAGTGTGGGGAATAGCCAGGAGAAAAATTCTAAAGTGGCCCCATGCTCCACTCTCCGTGGTCGCGCCTGACGACCTGCCTAACAGGTTATTGTTCTTTGGTCTTTTGGGACCCTGCTAACACACGGGCCAAACATGCTAACACACGGGCCAAACATGCTAACACACGGGCCAAACATGCTAACACACGGGCCAAACATGCTAACACACGGGCCAAACATGCTAACACACGGGCCAAACATGCTAACACACGGGCCAAACACGCTAACACATGGGCCAAACATGCTAACACACGGGCCAAACATGCTAAAACACGGGCCAAACATGCTAACACACGGGCCAAACAAGCTAACACACGGGCCAAACATGCTAAAACACGGGCCAAACATGCTAACACACGGGCCAAACATGCTAACACACGGGCCAAACATGCTAAAACACGGGCCAAACATGCTAACACACGGGCCAAACATGCTAAAACACGGGCCAAACATGCTAAAACACGGGCCAAACATGCTAACAGACGGGCCAAATATGCTAACACACGGGCCAAACATGCTAACATACGGGCCAAACATGCTAACATACGGGCCAAAAATGCTAACACATGGGCCAAACATGCTAACACATGGGCCAAACATGCTAACACATGGGCCAAACATGCTAAAACACGGGCCAAACATGCTAACACACCGGCCAAACATGCTAACACACGGGCCAAACATGCTAAAACACGGGCCAAACATGCTAACAGACGGGCCAAATATGCTAACACACGGGCCAAACATGCTAACATACGGGCCAAACATGCTAACAGACGGGCCAAACATGCTAACGTACGGGCCAAACATGCTAACACATGGGCCAAACATGCTAACACATGGGCCAAACATGCTTACACACGGGCCAAACATGCTAACACACGGGCCAAACATGCTAACACATGGGCCAAACATGCTAACACATGGGCCAAACTTGCTAACACATGGGCCAAACACGTTAACACATGGGCCAAACATGCTAACATATGGGCCAAACATGCTAACACATGGGCCAAACATGCTAACACATGGGCCAAACATGCTAACATACGGGCCAAACATGCTAACACACGGGCCAAACATGCTAACATACGGGCCAAACATGCTAACACATGGGCCAAACATGCTAACATACGGGCCAAACATGCTAACACATGAGCCAAACATGCTAACATACGGGCCAGACATGCTAACACACGGGCCAAACATGCTAACATACGGGCCAAATATGCTAACATACGGGCCAAACATGCTAACACATGGGCCAAACATGCTAACACACTTGCCAAACATGCTAACAGACGGGCCAAACATGCTAACATACGGGCCAAACATGCTAACAGACGGGCCAAACATGCTAACATACGGGCCAAACATGCTAACACACTTGCCAAACATGCTAACAGACGGGCCAAACATGCTAACATACGGGCCAAACATGCTAAACACTTGCCAAATATGCTAACAAACGGGCCAAACATGCTAACATACGGGCCAAACATGCTAACACACTTGCCAAACATGCTAACAGATGGGCCAAACATGCTAACATACGGGCCAAACATGCTAACACACTTGCCAAACATGCTAACAGACGGGCCAAACATGCTAACATACGGGCCAAACATGCTAACACACTTGCCAAACATGCTAACAGACGGGCCAAACATGCTAACACACGGGCCAAATATGCTAACAGACGGGCCAAACATGCTAACACACGGGCCAGACATGCTTGACGGTTAGCTGGCTGGACAAGATGAGGAAGAATACAACATCCGTCATTGATAAATGTTGATATCGGGTCTGGCCGGTAAGTGTGGGTGTGGTCAGGGGGCAGGTGTGTGTGTATCTAGGGGACAAGTGTGCTATACAAGAGAACAGGTACTAGTGGACAGATGTGTGAGACAAGAGAACAGGTGTGGGAGACAAGAGAACAGGTGCTAGTGGACAGGTGTGTGAGACAAGAGAACAGGTGTGTGAGACAAGAGAACAGGTGCTAGTGGACAGGTGTGTGAGACAAGATAACAGGTGCTAGTGGACAGGTGTGTGAGACAAGAGAACAGGTGTGTGAGACAAGAGAACAGGTGTGTGTGAGACAAGAGAACAGGTGTGGGAGACAAGAGAACAGGTGCTAGTGGTCAGGTGTGTGAGACAAGAGAACAGGTGTGTGTGAGACAAGAGAACAGGTGTGTGAGACAAGAGAACAGGTGTGGGAGACAAGAGAACAGGTGTGTGAGACAAGATAACATGTGTGTGAGACAAGAGAACAGGTGTGGGAGACAAGAGAACAGGTGTGGGAGACAAGAGAACAGATGCTAGTGGACAGGTGTGTGAGACAAGAGAACAGGTGCTAGTGGACAGGTGTGTGAGACAAGAGAACAGGTGTGTGAGACAAGAGAACAGGTGTGTGAGACAAGAGAACAGGTGTGGGAGACAAGATAACAGGTGTGTGAGACAAGAGAACAGGTGTGGGAGACAAGAGAACATATGCTAGTGGACAGGTGTGTGAGACAAGAGAACAGGTGCTAGTGGACAGGTGTGTGAGACAAGAGAACAGGTGTGTGATACAAGAGAACAGGTGTGTGAGACAAGAGAACAGGTGTGTGAGACAAGAGAACAGGTGCTAGTGGACAGGTGTGTTAGACAAGAGAACAGGTGTGTGATACAAGAGAACAGGTGTGAGACAAGAGAACAGGTGTGTGAGACAAGAGAACAGGTGTGTGAGACAAGAGAACAGGTGTGTGAGACAAGAGAACAGGTGTGTGAGACAAGAGAACAGGTGCTAGTGGACAGGTGTGTGAGACAAGAGAACAGGTGTGTGAGACAAGCGAACAGGTGTGGGAGACAAGAGAACAGGTGTGTGAGACAAGATAACAGGTGTGTGAGACAAGAGAACAGGTGTGTGAGACAAGAGAACAGGTGCTAGTGGACAGGTGTATGAGACAAGAGAACAGGTGTGTGAGACAAGAGAACAGGTGTGTGAGACAAGAGAACAGGTGTGTGAGACAAGAGAACAGGTGCTAGTGGACAGGTGTGTGAGACAAGAGAACAGGTGTGTGAGACAAGAGAACAGGTGCTAGTGGACAGGTGTGTGAGACAAGAGAACAGGTGTGGGAGACAAGAGAACAGGTGCTAGTGGACAGGTGTGTGAGACAAGAGAACAGGTGTGGGAGACAAGAGAACAGGTGCTAGTGGACAGGTGTGTGAGACAAGAGAACAGGTGTGTGAGACAAGATAACAGGTGTGTGAGACAAGAGAACAGGTGTGTGAGACAAGAGAACAGGTGTGTGAGACAAGATAACAGGTGCTAGTGGACAGGTGTGTGAGACAAGAGAACAGGTGTGTGAGACAAGAGAACAGGTGCTAGTGGACAGGTGTGTGAGACAAGAGAACAGGTGTGGGAGACAAGAGAACAGGTGCTAGTGGACAGGTGTGTGAGACAAGAGAACAGGTGTGGGAGACAATAGAACAGGTGCTAGTGGACAGGTGTGTGAGACAAGAGAACAGGTGTGTGAGACAAGATAACAGGTGTGTGAGACAAGAGAACAGGTGTGTGAGACAAGAGAACAGGTGTGTGAGACAAGATAACAGGTGCTAGTGGACAGGTGTGTGAGACAAGAGAACAGGTGTGGGAGACAAGAGAACAGGTGTGGGAGACAAGAGAACAGGTGTGGGAGACAAGAGAACAGGTGTGGGAGACAAGAGAACAGGTGTGGGAGACAAGAGAACAGGTGTGGGAGACAAGAGAACAGGTGTGGGAGACAAGAGAACAGGTGTGGGAGACAAGAGAACAGGTGCTAGTGGACAGGTGTGTGAGACAAGAGAACAGGTGTGGGAGACAAGAGAACAGGTGCTAGTGGACAGGTGTGTGAGACAAGATAACAGGTGTGTGAGACAAGAGAACAGGTGTGGGAGACAAGAGAACAGGTGTGGGAGACAAGAGAACAGGTGTGGGAGACAAGAGAACAGGTGCTAGTGGACAGGTGTGTGAGACAAGAGAACAGGTGTGGGAGACAAGAGAACAGGTGTGGGAGACAAGAGAAAAGGTGTGGGAGACAAGAGAACAGGTGCTAGTGGACAGGTGTGTGAAACAAGAGAACAGGTGTGGGAGACAAGAGAACAGGTGCTAGTGGACAGGTGTGTGAGACAAGAGAACAGGTGTGTGAGACAAGAGAACAGGTGTGTGAGACAAGAGAACAGGTGTGTGAGACAAGAGAACAGGTGTGGGAGACAAGAGAACAGGTGTGTGAGACAAGATAACAGGTGCTAGTGGACAGGTGTGTGAGACAAGATAACAGGTGTGTGAGACAAGAGAACAGGTGTGGGAGACAAGAGAACAGGTGTGGGAGACAAGAGAACAGGTGTGGGAGACAAGAGAACAGGTGCTAGTGGACAGGTGTGTGAGACTAGATAACAGGTGTGTGAGACAAGATAACAGGTGTGTGAGACAAGAGAACAGGTGTGTGAGACAAGAGAACAGGTGTGTGAGACAAGATAACAGGTGTGTGAGACAAGAGAACAGGTGTGTGAGACAAGATAACAGGTGTGTGAGACAAGATAACAGGTGTGTGAGACAAGAGAACAGGTGTGTGAGACAAGAGTACAGGTGTGTGAGACAAGAGAACAGGTGTGTGAGACAAGAGAACAGGTGTGTGAGACAAGAGAACAGGTGCTAGTGGACAGGTGTGTGAGACAAGAGAACAGGTGTGTGAGACAAGAGAACAGGTGTGTGAGACAAGAGAACAGGTGCTAGTGGACAGGTGTGTGAGACACGAGAACAGGTGTGTGAGACAAGAGAACAGGTGCTAGTGGACAGGTTTGTGAGACAAGAGAACAGGTGTGGGAGACAAGAGAACAGGTGCTAGTGGACAGGTGTGTGAGACAAGAGAACAGGTGTGTGAGACAAGAGAACAGGTGTGTGAGACAAGAGAACAGGTGCTAGTGGACAGGTGTGTGAGACAAGAGAACAGGTGTTTGAGACAAGAGAACAGGTGTGTGAGACAAGAGAACAGGTGCTAGTGGACAGGTGTGTGAGACAAGAGAACAGGTGTGTGAGACAAGAGAACAGGTGTGTGAGACAAGAGAACAGGTGCTAGTGGACAGGTGTGTGAGACAAGAGAACAGGTGTGTGAGACAAGAGAACAGGTGTGTGAGACAAGAGAACAGGTGCTAGTGGACAGGTGTGTGAGACAAGAGAACAGGTGTGTGAGACAAGAGAACAGGTGCTAGTGGACAGGTGTGTGAGACAAGAGAACAGGTGTGGGAGACAAGATAACAGGTGTGTGAGACAAGATAACAGGTGTGGGAGACAAGATAACAGGTGTGTGAGACAAGAGAACAGGTGTGGGAGACAAGATAACAGGTGTGTGAGACAAGATAACAGGTGTGGGAGACAAGAGAACAGGTGTGGGAGACAAGAGAACAGGTGTGGGAGACAAGAGAACAGGTGTGGGAGACAAGATAACAGGTGTGTGAGACAAGAGAACAGGTGTGTGAGACAAGAGAACAGGTGTGTGAGACAAGAGAACAGGTGTGTGAGACAAGAGAACAGGTGTGTGAGACTAGATAACAGGCGCTTCTAGTTAACAGGTCCCGGAGTGGATAGTCACGATATGGTTGGAGATGAAACACAATGTGAGGAGCCCATAAGAACGCTCACTACTGAAGGCACAGCTGATTAGGTGTGCAGAGAGGCGTTGACATTGAGTGGACTAGCCTGGACGAACGTCAGCATTATCCGAGCCCACACTACTCGCGACGTCCAGGCAGATCATGGAGATGGGTTCTGTTCAATGAAAAACAGAACATCACATCTGTCTGTCAACGTCACTGAACGTATCAACAGTAGATGAAAGTTCCAGTTCAGTCACCGAGCGGATCAACAGTAGATAAAAGTTCCAGTTCAGTCACCGAGCGGATCAACAGTAGATGAAAGTTCCAGTTCAGTCACCGAACGGATCAACAGTAGATGAAAGTTCCAGTTCAGTCACCGAACGGATCAACAGTAGATGAAAGTTCCAGTTTAGTCACCGAACGTATCAACAGTAGATGAAAGTTCCAGTTCAGTCACTGAACGGATCAACAGTAGATGAAAGTTCCAGTTTAGTCACCGAACGGATCAACAGTAGATGAAAGTTCCAGTTCAGTCACCGAACGGATCAACAGTAGATGAAAGTTCCAGTTTAGTCACCGAACGTATCAACAGTAGATGAAAGTTCCAGTTCAGTCACTGAACGGATCAACAGTAGATGAAAGTTCCAGTTTAGTCACCGAACAGATCAACAGTAGATGAACGTTCCAGTTCAGTCACTGAACGGATCAACAGTAGATGAAAGTTCTAGTTGAAAGTTAGTTGTCTATCACCAAGAGTAATCATCGGGCTGGGTTGTCTGGATGACGTCACTTGCGATTTATTTGGAATGTAGTCAGGAAGAAACTGCGCTGTTCACCATCCTCACTCTCTTGTCCCGAACTACCTTGGACTATTGGCAAGACATAATGCGGCCGTACTGACAGTCACAATTCTGTAACACCATACACGCAATGACCCCGTTACTGCACTGGTACATAAACACAACGGAACCGACGTTTAGGCCACAAAGTTTTCGTCAGTGATAAGAAATTAGCAACTAACGAATCATAACATTGATGAGAATGGGCTTGATGCGGCAGCCATTAGAGGGGGCATGGATGTGTGAATGGGTGTATGATAGGGAGTGGATGTGTGAATAGCTGTACGACAGAGGGAGTGGATGTGTGAATAGCTGTACGACAGGGAGTGGATGTGTGAATAGCTGTACGACAGAGGGAGTGGATGTGTGAATAGCTGTACGACAGGGAGTGGATGTGTGAATAGCTGTACGACAGGGAGTGGATGTGTGAATAGTTGTACGACAGAGGGAGTGGATGTGTGAATAGCTGTACGACAGGGAGTGGATGTGTGAATAGCTGTACGACAGAGGGAGTGGATGTGTGAATAGCTGTACGACAGGGAGTGGATGTGTGAATAGCTGTACGACAGAGGGAGTGGATGTGTGAATAGTTGTACGACAGGGAGTGGATGTGTGAATAGTTGTACGACAGGGAGTGGATGTGTGAATAGTTGTACGACAGAGGGAGTGGATGTGTGAATAGCTGTACGACAGGGAGTGGATGTGTGAATAGCTGTACGACAGAGGGAGTGGATGTGTGAATAGCTGTACGACAGGGAGTGGATGTGTGAATAGCTGTACGACAGGGAGTGGATGTGTGAATAGTTGTACGACAGAGGGAGTGGATGTGTGAATAGCTGTACGACAGGGAGTGGATGTGTGAATAGCTGTACGACAGAGGGAGTGGATGTGTGAATAGCTGTACGACAGGGAGTGGATGTGTGAATAGCTGTACGACAGAGGGAGTGGATGTGTGAATAGTTGTACGACAGGGAGTGGATGTGTGAATAGTTGTACGACAGGGAGTGGATGTGTGAATAGCTGTACGACAGAGGGAGTGGATGTGTGAATGGATGTGCGACAGGGAGTGGATGTGTGAATGGATGTACGACAGGAAGTGGATGTGTGAATGGATGTCCGACAGGGAATGGATGTGTGAATGGATGTACTACAGGGAGTGGATGTGGATGTGTGAATGGATGTACGGCCGAGAGTGGCCGTGGATGTGTGAATGGATGTACGGCAGAGAGTAGCCGTGGATGTGTGAATGGACGTACGACAGAGAGGGGCCGTGGATGTACAACACAGAGTGACCGTGGATGTGTGAATGACTGTAGGCCTGAGAGTGGCCGTGAATATGTGAATTGCTGTAGACCAGAGAGTGACCGTGAATGACTGTAGGCCTGAGAGTGGTCGTGAATGACTGTAGGCCAGAACGTGGCCGTGAATGTGTGAATGACTATAGGCCAGAGAGTGGTCGTGAATGTGTGAATGACTGTAGGCTAGGAAGTGGCCGTGAATGTGCGAATGACTAGGCCAGGGAGTGGCCATGAATGTGTGAATGACTGTAGGCCAGGGAATGGCCGTGAATGTGTGAATGACTGTAGGCCAGGGAGTGGCCGTGAATGACTGTAGGCCTGAGAGTGGCTGTAAATGTGTGAATGACTGTAGGCCAGAGAGTGGCCGTGAATGTGTGAATGACTGTAGGCCAGGGAGTGGCCATGAATGTGTGAATGACTGTAGGCCAGAGAGTGGTCGTGAATGTGTGAATGACTGTAGGCCAGAGAGTGGTCGTGAATTTGTGAATGACTGTAGGCCAGAGAGTGGTCGTGAATGACTGTAGGACAGACAGTGGCCGTGAATGTGTGAATGACTGTAGGCCAGAGAGTGGCCGTGAATGTGTGAATGACTGTAGGCCAGAGAGTGGCCGTGAATGTGTGAATGACTGTAGGCCAGAGAGTCGTCGTGAATGTATGAATGACTGTAGGCCAGAGAGTGGCCGTGAATGTGTGAATGACTGTAGGCCAGAGAGTGACCGTGAATGTGTGAATGACTGTAGGTCAGAGAGTGGCCGTGAATGACTGTAGGCCAGAGAGTGGTCGTGAATGTGTGAATGACTGTAGGCCAGAGAGTGGTCGTGAATGTGTGAATGACTGTAGGCCAGGGAGTGGCCGTGAATGTGTGAATGACTGTAGGCCAGAGAGTGGCCGTGAATGTGTGAATGACTGTAGACCAGAGAGTGGCCGTGAATGTGTGAATGCTGTAGGCCAGAGAGTGGTCGTGAATGTGTGAATGACTAGACCAGAGAGTGGCCGTGAATGTGTGAATGACTGTAGACCAGAGAGTGGCCGTTAATGTGTGAATGACTGTAGACCAGAGAGTGGCCGTGAATGTGTGAATGACTGTAGACCAGAGAGTGGCCGTGAATGTGTGAATGACTGTAGACCAGAGAGTGGCCGTAAATGTGTGAATGACTGTAGACCAGAGAGTGGCCGTGAATGTGTGAATGACTGTAGACCAGAGAGTGGCCGTGAATGTGTGAATGACTGTAGACCAGAGAGTGGCCGTGAATGTGTGAATGACTGTAGACCAGAGAGTGGCCGTGAATGTGTGAATGACTGTAGACCAGAGAGTGGCCGTGAATGTGTGAATAACTGTAGACCAGAGAGTGGCCTTGAATGTGTGAATAACTGTAGACCAGAGAGTGGCCGTGAATGTGTGAATGGCTGTAGACCAGAGAGTGGCCGTGAATGTGTGAATAACTGTAGACCAGAGAGTGGCCGTGAATGTGTGAATGGCTGTAGACCAGAGAGTGGCCGTGAATGTGTGAATGACTGTAGACCAGAGAGTGGCCGTGAATGTGTGAATGACTGTAGACCAGAGAGTGGCCGTGAATGTGTGAATGACTGTAGACCAGAGAGTGGCCGTGAATGTGTGAATAACTGTAGACCAGAGAGTGGCCGTGAATGTGTTAATGGCTGTAGACCAGAGAGTGGCCGTGAATGTGTGAATGACTGTAGAGTGGCCGTGAATGTGTGAATGACTGTAGACCAGAGAGTGGCCGTGAATGTGTGAATGACTGTAGGCCAGAGAGTGGCCGTGAATGTGTGAATAACTGTAGACCAGAGAGTGGCCGTGAATGTGTGAATGGCTGTAGACCAGAGAGTGGCCGTGAATGTGTGAATGACTGTAGACCAGAGAGTGGCCGTGAATGTGTGAATGACTGTAGACCAGAGAGTGGCCGTGAATGTGTGAATAACTGTAGGTCAGAGTAAACCAAACAAGAAATGATCAATATGATTACATAACACATTTTTGATAGCAGATTAAACTTGTTTACCATGTTTGCTAACTAGCATTTAAAGCATCACTGAATGCTCTACTCATAGTAGAAGAGTTTGATGGTTTTATCAAAATCTCGTCTCCACATCAGTAGCTTTCCTCACACCACGTGTGTGATGATGAAGGTGGACCGGGGTCTTCCAGGCGGTTGTGCTATGCTTGGCTTCATCTGCGTGTCGCTCAATTCTACTGGGGTCAAGTAGACCCTAACCAGTATGTTTTGCCTGACCAGAGGTCTGCCGCATCTTGTGATGATCTTAGAACATAGCTAGATCAGCATGGGGGTGATTGCTTACTTGTGTGCATTCTCTTTTGTTGACAATTCCTTTCTAATCTATTCTAGAACTATATGTTTTCTCAGTTCTGTGTTGTTGGCTATTCCTTTCTAATCTGTTCTAGGACTATATGTTTTCTCAGTTCTGTGTTGTTGACAATTCCTTTATAATCTGTTCTAGGACTATATGTTTTCTCAGTTCTGTGTTGTTGACAATTCCTTTCTAATCTATTCTAGAACTATATGTTTTCTCAGTTCTGTGTTGTTGACTATTCCTTTCTAATCTGTTCTAGGACTATATATTGTTTGAGTTTCTGATTTGTTGACTATTTCCACCACCTTTAGCGTGTATACAATCATCTCTGGAAATCTTGTTGTCTGCCATAATGTGTAAATGCAGTTTGCCATTAATCGTGTGGCCTTTCTCCATGCGAGATCTGGCATGGAGAGTACAAGATTGTGCGGCACTCAGACGAAGCAGCGTCTCTGGTCAATGCTCGTGTAGCACACCTAGTTGACGAGATAACTTGGTATGTTCACACCTTGCAAGTCATCAGACTAGCTGGCCGTGGGATGGGAGAAGTAAATGCTTGTGTAACACACCTAGTAGACGAGATAACTTGGTACGTTCACACCTTGCGAGTCATCAGACCAGCTGGTCGTGGGGTGGGAGAAGTAAATGTGTCTCAGCATTTGTTGTAGGCTTGTCTGTTATGTTGAGACGATAACAGGAACTGACGTAGCCATGAGACGATCTGTCCTGCCCTCTTGAAACATTGAACGTGGCCGTGTCTGGAAGAGATAAACCAACGTTACATGCCAGTGGCTGCTTGCTCTGTCAACATCAAACACGCTTCAGCGGCAGATGGAATCAATTTCACCTGTATTGTGGTATTGAACATTTCCAGGCCACTGTATTGATCAGCGATGTCTAATGGACTTTTTAACGACATGCACTCGGACGAGTCTCAACTGTACACACATCAGTGTGTGTCTGTATGTGTGTGTGTCTGTACGTGTGTGTGTCTGTACGTGTGTGTGTGTATCTATACATGTGTGTGTCTGTACGTGTGTGTCAGTGTGTGTCTGTACGTGTGTGTCAGTGTGTGTGTATCTGTGTGTCAGTGTGTGTCTGTACGTGTGTGCCAGTGCGCGCTATTACGTGTGTGTTATGTCAGTGCGCACCCACAATGCAATGGATGACCTTGTTTGTAACATGGCCCTCTCTCTGAGATCACGTTACTTTGAATGCGCGCCAAGCAAGATGGCAGATCTGTAGAATGGAATAATTGTCTGAGAAATGTCTTCCCGACCGGATCAAGAGCTGGTATAGCGGAGCTGGTAGGTATAGAACAGAGGTGCACGTCATGGTGGAACACTTGATATTCACCTGGATAGCTTTAATTGTGCTGAGCGACGCAAACATGAGAAAGGAAGTTACTCTCGCTTTTCTGTCATCTACTGAATTTCATTTCTTGCGACATGTTCGCATCAACCACGCATGCCACGACATGTCTTGTGGTAGACCAGGTTTGATGGTATGGCGCCCTCTAGCTCACACACGTCATGTGATAATGGATGTGTCTGAAACTTAGAATATTATTCGTGTAGACTTAGGAATATCATCATCTCATAATATAGACACAGCCGTTTTGTAGGTCAACACGCGTGTAATCTGTGCGCGAGCGAGTCGTGGTCAGCCAATCAAAGTTACTCGAATTACAAACACGGCACTGTTGACAAATAGATCAAAACTTGCGGACATTTATGGAGTCCACATCATAGACTAGACGGGTAGGCAGGCACCAGGTATGCAGGAAGAGTAGAGCCTAAACAAATGATTGGCCAGTCTCATTCATAGATAAGGCTCAGTAACGAAGCACTTGTCAAACACTGTCTACATTCATGCAGTGAGTCGTGGCAGGGAGGGAGGCGCATTCTTATTGCCGTTACATATTGTGCTTTGATGTCTTGTGGGGCACATACAACTTAGAGTTACAGAGTCATTCTAGCGAATGGTTCTCGCTAAGCGGTACTGAGTGCAGTCCTCGGTTTCTACACTCTCCAGTTCACTGAACTTGTAAATGGGTACCTAACTTACATTTTTAGAAAACATTGAAAAGAACTGGTCAGTCAACCTAACAGATGATGCTTTATACAACAGAGTAACTAACACTTCATCCTAAACGACAGTGAGTGGAATAATAGAACAACTTCACTCTAATGCTTAGTCTCTCATGATAGAATAGAAGAACTCATCTCTAAAGTGTGCCATTCTCTCATGGTAGAATAGAAGAACTTATCTCTAAAGTGTGACAGTCTCTCATGGTAGAATAGAAGAACTTATCTCTAAAGTGTGCCATTCTCTAATGGTAGAATAGAAGAACTAATCTCTAAAGTGTGCCAGTCTCTCATGGTAGAATAGAAGAACCTATCTCTAAAGTGTGCCATTCTCTCATGGTAGAATAGAAGAACTTATCTCTAAAGTGTGCCAGTCTCTCATGGTAGAATAGAAGAACTTATCTCTAAAGTGTGCCATTCTCTCATGGTAGAATAGAAGAACTTATCTCTAAAGTGTGCCAGTCTCTCATGGTAGAATAGAAGAACTCATCTCTAAAGTGTGCCAGTCTCTCATGGTAGAATAGAAGAACTCATCTCTAAAGTGTGCCAGTCTCTCATGATAGAATAGAAGAACTCATCTCTAAAGTGTGCCAGTCTCTCATGATAGAATAGAAGAACTCATCTCTAAAGTGTGCCAGTCTCTCATGATAGAATAGAAGAACTCATCTCTAAAGTGTGCCAGTCTCTCATGGTAGAATAGAAGAACTCATCTCTAAAGTGTGCCAGTCTCTCATGGTAGAATAGAAGAACTTATCTCTAAAGTGTGCCAGTCTCTCATGGTAGAATAGAAGAACTCATCTCTAAAGTGTGCCAGTCTCTCATGATAGAATAGAAGAACTCATCTCTAAAGTGTGCCAGTCTCTCATGATAGAATAGAAGAACTCATCTCTAAAGTGTGCCAGTCTCTCATGGTAGAATAGAAGAACTCATCTCTAAAGTGTACCAGTCTCAGCACCTTGCTATCCAGTGTGGTGTGTGCCACCAGCTGTCAGTGCTGTGTGAACACGTGACTAATCGGTCTCCTTAAGGATCGATACGTCTCGATATATTCCGCGTGACAGGGATCGATATCTTGTCCGTGCTATGTTTTATCTGAAATCAGTGGTTGCGTATGATCACCAGTGTGTCACCCCGCCTGGTCCACACCAACCCTCTAGTGGACCACCTGTTATCTAACACCCTGGTCCACACCAACCCTCTAGTGGACCACCTGTTATCTAACACCCTGGTCCACACCAACCCTCTAGTGGACCACCTGTTATCCAACACCCTGGTCCGCACCAACCCTCTAGTGGACCACCTGTTATCTAACACCCTGGTCCACACCAACCCTCTAGTGGACCACCTGTTATCTAACACCCTGGTCCGCACCAACCCTCTAGTGGACCACCTGTTATCTAACACCCTGGTCCGCACCAACCCTCTAGTGGACCACCTGTTATCTAACACCCTGGTCCGCACCAACCCTCTAGTGGACCACCTGTTATCTAACACCCTGGTCCGCACAAACCCTCTAGTGGACCACCTGTTATCTAACACCCTGGTCCGCACCAACCCTCTAGTGGACCACCTGTTATCCAACACCTGTCGCTGCTTGTGTGGTTTACAATCCCAGTGCTGCCGGGGTCGCGGTTCATCTGCTGTTGGTAGTTTGCAATTTATTTCAAGGCTCGAGCCTTTCACCTGGTTCAGTGCTATCTTCGGTCATTGTTTGGTAGGCTTCTACCATCTCCTTCTTGTTGATCTTTTACCATCTCCTTCTTGTTGATCTTTTACCATCTCCTTCTTGGTCATCTTCTACCATCTCCTTCTTGGTGATCTTCTACCATCTCCTTCTTGGTAATCTTCTACCATCTCCTTCTTGGTGATCTTCTTGGTGATCTTCTTGGTGATCTTCTACCATCTCCTTTTTGGTGATCTTCTAGCATCTCCTTCTTGGTGATCTTCTAGCATCTCCTTCTTGGTGATCTTCTAGCATCTCCTTCTTGGTGATCTTCTAGCATCTCCTTCTTGGTGATCTTCTAGCATCTCCTTCTTGGTGATCTTCTACCATCTCCTTCTTGGTGATCTTCTAGCATCTCCTTCTTGGTGATCTTCTAGCATCTCCTTCTTGGTGATCTTCTTGGTGATCTTCTAGCATCTCCTTCTTGGTGATCTTCTTGGTGATCTTCTAGCATCTCCTTCTTGGTGATCTTCTACCATCTCCTTCTTGGTGATCTTCTAGCATCTCCTTCTTGGTGATCTTCTAGCATCTCCTTCTTGGTGATCTTCTAGCATCTCCTTCTTGGTGATCTTCTACCATCTCCTTCTTGGTGATCTTCTAGCATCTCCTTCTTGGTGATCTTCTAGCATCTCCTTCTTGGTGATCTTCTAGCATCTCCTTCTTGGTGATCTTCTACCATCTCCTTCTTGGTGATCTTCTAGCATCTCCTTCTTGGTGATCTTCTACCATCTCCTTCTTGGTGATCTTCTTGGTGATCTTCTAGCATCTCCTTCTTGGTGATCTTCTAGCATCTCCTTCTTGGTGATCTTCTACCATCTCCTTCTTGGTGATCTTCTAGCATCTCCTTCTTGGTGATCTTCTAGCATCTCCTTCTTGGTGATCTTCTAGCATCTCCTTCTTGGTGATCTTCTTGGTGATCTTCTAGCATCTCCTTCTTGGTGATCTTCTACCATCTCCTTCTTGGTGATCTTCTACCATCTCCTTCTTGGTGATCTTCTACCATCTCCTTCTTGGTGATCTTCTTGGTGATCTTCTATCATCTCCTTCTTGGTGATCTTCTTGGTCATCTTCTACCATCCTCTTCTTGGTGATCTTCTAGCATCTCCTTCTTGGTGATCTTCTAGCATCTCCTTCTTGGTGATCTTCTAGCATCTCCTTCTTGGTGATCTTCTAGCATCTCCTTCTTGGTAATCTTCTACCATCTCCTTCTTGGTGATCTTCTAGCATCTCGTTCTTGGTGATCTTCTACCATCTCCTTCTTGGTGATCTTCTACCATCTCCTTCTTGGTGATCTTCTACCATCTCCTTCTTGGTGATCTTCTACCATCTCCTTCTTGGTGATCTTCTTGGTGATCTTCTACCATCTCCTTCTTGGTGATCTTCTACCATCTCTTTCTTGGTGATCTTCTACCATCTCCTTCTTGATGATTTTCTTGGTGATCTTCTACCATCTCCTTCTTGGTGATCTTCTAACATCTCCTTCTTGGTGATCTTCTAGCATCTCCTTCTTGGTGATCTTCTTGGTGATCTTCTATCATCTCCTTCTTGGTGATCTTCTACCATCTCCTTCTTAGTGATCTTCTACCATCTCCTTCTTGGTGTTCTTCTACCATCTCCTTCTTGGTGATCTTCTACCATCTCCTTCTTGGTGATCTTCTACCATCTCCTTCTTGCTGATCTTCTTGGTGATCTTCTACCATCTCCTTCTTGGTGATCTTCTACCATCTCCTTCTTGGTGATCTTCTACCATCTCCTTCTTGGTGATCTTCTTGGTGATCTTCTTGGTGATCTTCTACCATCTCCTTCTTGGTGATCTTCTACCATCTCCTTCTTGGTGATCTTCTTGGTGATCTTCTTGCTCATCTTCTACCATCCTCTTCTTGGTGATCTTCTAGCATCTCCTTCTTGGTGATCTTCTAGCATCTCCTTCTTGGTGATCTTCTAGCATCTCCTTCTTTGTGATCTTCTAGCATCTCCTTCTTGGTGATCTTCTACCATCTCCTTCTTGGTGATCTTCTAGCGTCTCCTTCTTGGTGATCTTCTAGCATCTCCTTCTTGGTGATCTTCTTGGTGATCTTCTAGCATCTCCTTCTTGGTGATCTTCTACCATCTCCTTCTTGGTGATCTTCTAGCATCTCCTTCTTGGTGATCTTCTACCATCTCCTTCTTGGTGATCTTCTTGGTGATCTTCTACCATCTCCTTCTTGGTGATCTTCTAGCATCTCCTTCTTGGTGATCTTCTTGGTGATCTTCTACCATCTCCTTCTTGGTGATCTTCTAGCATCTCCTTCTTGGTGATCTTCTAGCATCTCCTTCTTGGTGATCTTCTAGCATCTCCTTCTTGGTGATCTTCTAGCATCTCCTTCTTGGTGATCTTCTTGGTGATCTTCTACCATCTCCTTCTTGGTGATCTTCTAGCATCTCCTTCTTGGTGATCTTCTAGCATCTCCTTGGTGATCTTCTAGCATCTCCTTCTTGGTGATCTTCTTGGTGATCTTCTACCATCTCCTTCTTGGTGATCTTCTAGCATCTCCTTCTTGGTGATCTTCTAGCATCTCCTTGGTGATCTTCTACCATCTCCTTCTTGGTGATCTTCTAGCATCTCTTTCTTGGTGATCTTCTAGCATCTCCTTCTTGGTGATCTTCTAGCATCTCCTTCTTGGTGATCTTCTACCATCTCCTTCTTGGTGATCTTCTACCATCTCCTTCTTGGTGATTTTCTTGGTGATCTTCTATCATCTCCTTCTTGGTGATCTTCTACCATCTCCTTCTTGGTGATCTTCTTGGTGATCTTCTACCATCTCCTTCTTGGTGATCTTCTACCATCTCCTTCTTGGTGATTTTCTTGGTGATCTTCTATCATCTCCTTCTTGGTGATCTTCTACCATCTCCTTCTTGGTGATCTTCTTGGTGATCTTCTATCATCTCCTTCTTGGTGATCTTCTTGGTGATCTTCTATCATCTCCTTCTTGGTGATCTTCTACCATCTCCTTCTTGATAAACTCTTTCTGTTGATGTACATCTCCACGAACATTTACCCTCGAGTCGTTTATCTTGATACGTTGTTGGTTTCTTGTCATTTGAGCAGCCACACTCTACAATTCTGGCGACTGTTCAATAGAAATTCATCGTAGGCTCGCAGTTGTCTGATTCAAACTGAAGCAGGTGACAGATTCACATCTGGGCACGATCATGTAGAGGAAGATCTAATTGATGAGGACATATATCTTCACTGTGACAATACAAGTTACGAAACAAGGTCATTCAACAAAACATATATTTTCACTGTGACAATACAAGTTACGAAACAAGGTCATTCAACAAAACATATTTTTTCACTGTGACAACACAAGTTACGAAACAAGGTCATTCAACAAAACATATATTTTTACTGTGACAACACAAGTTACGAAACAAGGTCATTCAACAAAACATATATTTTCACTGTGACAACACAACAAGTTACGAAACAAGGTCATTCAACAAAACACAATATTTTCACTGTGACAACACAAGTTACGAAACAAGGTCATTCAACAAAACATATATTTTCACTATGACAATACGAGTTACGAACCAAGGTCATTGAACAAAACATATATTTTCACTGTGACAATACAAGTTACGAAACAAAGTCATTCAACAAAACATATATTTTCACTGTGACAATACGAGTTACGAAACAAGGTCATTCAACAAAACATATATTTTCACTGTGACAACACAAGTTACGAAACAAGGTCATTCAACAAAACATATATTTTCACTGTGACAACACAAGTTACGAAACAAGGTCATTCAACAAAACATATATTTTCACTGTGACAACACAAGTTACGAAACAAGGTCATTCAACAAAACATATATTTTCACTGTGACAATACAAGTTACGAAACAAGGTCATTCAACAAAACATATATTTTCACTGTGACAATACAAGTTACGAAACAAGGTCATTCAACAAAACATATATTTTTACTGTGACAATACAAGTTACGAAACAAGGTCATTCAACAAAACATATATTTTTACTGTGACAATACGAGTTACGAAACAAAGTCATTCAACAAAACATATATTTTCACTGTGACAATACAAGTTACGAAACAAGGTCATTCAACAAAACATATATTTTTACTGTGACAATACAAGTTACGAAACAAGGTCATTCAACAAAACATATATTTTCACTGTGACAATACGAGTTACGAAACAAAGTCATTCAACAAAACAATTTAAAAAAGACAACTTGTAACCGCTATGAGGTGCTATAAAGGCGTGCTGATAATATGTGAAAGTCCGCTATGAGGTGCTATACAGGCGTGCTGATAATATGTGAAAGTCCGATATGAGGTGCTATACAGGCGTGCTGATAATATGTGAAAGTCCGCTATGTTGTTGGCTTTTATTTGGTGTTTGCCATGTGTCACAGTCATACGAGAGAATAGGTTTTAGATTTGAAGTTAAGAATGTCAAGTTTGGGGTGGCTTTCAGAATGTCAAGTTTGTGGTGGACTTGATATAGTTAGATTTGCAGACTTTCTCTAAGATCGATGACTCCTCTTCTCGACCTTTGTATCAGTGAGTGGATCTCCTCTCGACCTTTGTATCCGTGAGTGGACCTCCTCTCGACCTTTGTTTCCGTGAGTGAATCTCCTCTCGACCTTTGTATCCGCGAGTGGATCTCCTCTCGACTTTTGTATCCGTGAGTGGATCTCCTCTCGACCTTTGTATCCGTGAGTGGATCTCCTCTCGACTTTAGTATCCGTGAGTGGATATCTTCATCCGAACCTCCTATTATATTCGTTGCTTCCAGTATAGATGAACGATGAGGTAGGCGAGTGTCTCTCAACAGCCCATGTCAGACTCCTATAATCTCCGTCCTTTCCAATATATTGTCTGATGATGTATCTGGGACATCTCTTCAAGCATACCCACTTTATTTAGCATCTTACTGTGTATGTGAAAGAAGATCCAAGTAATTTGGATAGTCCAGATCATGAAGTTGTTTTGGCAAATCCAGCTTCAACCAGGGGCCCATTATTCCATCAGCGATAGACCTACCGACCAGCTTGATTATCGGGCTCTGCTTGGGCGTGGTTCAAGTCAATGTGGGGGGGGGGGGGGGAGTGGGCAGGGTGCATGAATAAAGTGAGCCTGCTCAGTCAGTTATTTGTCTGTCCACAGAACCAGTTGGCAACTGGCTGCCAGAAATCGGTCAGTTAACGAGATCACTAATCAATCGATTGAATTCATGAATGCCTGGCCTGGTCTGGTCACGGTTGATTGTCTCCGGGCTGCTTGACTGTTGTTTCTCATGTGGTGTTGGCCACTGGGAGAATTGTTTCCCCCCGCCCCCGCGCGTGCGTGTGTGTGTGCGTGCGTGTATTTTTGTTGTTGGGGGGGGGGGGGGGGGTGGAGTGAGCGAGAGAGTGAAATTGAGTGAGTAACACACATGAGTCAGCTTTTCTCTAAATTGATTAGCCTTCGTGTAATTTCACGGTCTATTTGTGTACACATGTATGTCCCATCAGTCGTATTTGTGTACACATGTATGTCCCATCAGTCGTATTTGTGTACACTTGTTGATCACGCCAGTCGTATTTGTGTACACGTGTTGGTCACGTCAGTCGCATTTGTGTACACGTGTTGGTCACGTCAGTCGTATTTGTGTACACGTGTTGGTCACGTCAGTCGTATTTGTGTACACGTGTTGATCATGTCAGTCGTATTTGTGTACACATGTTTATCATACTAGTCGCATGGGACGTCTTGGGAGTTCACGTACATAGAAATCCTTTTTTTGCGTATGTTTCACTCTGACGATCAGATTTCCTTATATATCCTTACCATCCTTCGGAAAGCGTTCCATTTCAAGTCAATGCAAGGACAGTTCTATTTGGTTCATTTTCTGTTCGTCACTCAGTTGTATGGGTACCCACTGCAGCACGCTTTCTGGAAGTTCAGTCGTATATACATTGTGCTGTAGGCTAAACCCTGCGAGTTGCAGTTGTAGACTGTCTGTCGTTACTCGCCCGTCAGCTGGGATCATCAGCCCGCACAGATACACACAATTGGGTGTCCTCTGTGGCGTGTCCTATCACCCAGTTAATGGGGGTGTCCTCTGTGGCGTGTCCTATCACCCAGTTAATGGGGGTGTCCTCTGTGGCGTGTCCTATCACCCAGTTAATGGGGTGTCCTCTGTGGGGTGTCCTATCACCCAGTTAATGGGGTGTCCTCTGTGGCGTGTCCTATCACCCAGTTAATGGGGTGTCCTCTGTGGCGTGTCCTATCACCCAGTTAATGGGATGTCCTCTGTGGCGTGTCCTATCACCCAGTTAATGGGATGTCCTCTGTGGCGTGTCCTATCACCCAGTTAATGGGATGTCCTCTGTGGGGTGTCCCATCACCCAGTTAATGGGGTGTCCTCTGTGGGGTATCCCATCACCCAGTTAATGGGGTGTCCTCTGTGGGGTGTCCCATCACCCAGTTAATGGGGTGTCCTCTGTGGGGTGTCCTATCACCCAGTCAATGACAGTTGGGAACATAATGCTTGAGAAGGGATAACACTGTAGTGTTATTGTTTTTACCTACAAGTTTCGTTGCTCTGTCCAACCCTGCATGCCAATTGTGTAATTTAGATTTTTAATGATTGACACGATGAGACAGGGATAAAATAAGCTCTAAACATCATCCATAGACTATCATCCATAAACTATCATCCGTAGACTATCCAGGTGTATGCTGTCGAAGACCTTAGTTATCTTACTTGCAGCTGGTATCATCGGTTCTCTCTCCTTCTGCTCCTTCTGTCTCTCTGCTCCTTCTGTCTCTCTGCATGTCTCCTTTTGTCTCTCTGCATGTCTCCTTCTGTCTCTCTGCATATCTCCTTCTCGCTCTCTCTCTGCATATCTACTACTGTCTCTCTGCATGTCTCCTCCTGTCTGTCGCTCTCTGTCTTATTGTAACTGCCACACTCTGTTTCTGCCTCTATATCTGTTTCTCTTTGTCTTCGTTTGTCTCATTGTTTTCATCTCTCTCTCTCTCTCTCTCTCGCTCTCACACTCCCTCTCCCTCTCTCTGTTATTACAGCTACAGTCCTGTGTTATCCATCTCACTAGTCAGTCCTGTCTGTTAACCTTCCGTGACACAGGCCACATCTTGAAAGGTTTCCTCACAAATAATTGGTTTCTTGCCAGCCTGCTGGGAGGGAGGGATCCGTGCTATCAACATGAGGGGTCTCTTGGTGCGTGTCTCTAACCAACATTCATCTCAATCCTCCTCAACGTCATCCACCCCACCCCCTCCTCTTATTTTGAAATAAACTTATTGGGGACGGGGCGGGTCAGAGAAAACCATGTCACTCCAAAACGTCTGAGGAAGGGTGTGCGTAGGGCCAGCTACCTAATTTTGTAAGACGAACAGTCCTGCTCGGATCCACCAACTACCTTGTGGGTGTTCGCAAATTGTATCTATAGGTAGGTAGGTGGGTGGGGGGTAGGTAGCTGGTGGGTGGGTGGGTAAGTAGGTGGTGGGTGGTGGATGGGTGGGTAAGTAGGTGGTGGGTGGTGGATTGGTGGATGGGTGGGTAAGTAGGTAGGTGGTGGGTGTGTGGGTACGTAGGTGGGTGTGGGTAGGTAGGTGGGTGGGTAGGTGGTTGGATGGTGGGTAGGTAGGTGGGTGGTGGGTAGGTAGGTAGTTGGGTGGTGGGTGGGTAGGTAGGTGGGCGGTGGGTAGGTAGTCCGCTTTGGTGGTAAGGACCCGTCGTGCCAACCTTCCATAAACACGATGAGTGGTCGAGTCCCAGGCTGCATGCAGTGAGGACGATGACCGTACCAGATGGTGCTAGGGCCGTGTGGGAGAGTGCTGGGGCCGTGGGGGAGAGTGCCGTTTCTATCCTCGATGTTGATCGCCTGATTGAAGAGCTGCTGGGCGACGACTGAGTTGACCACAAAAGCCCCCCCCCCCCCACTCACTGATCCCTCAGCTGACCACAGGAGCCACCCCCACTCACTGATCCCTCAGCTGACCACACGAGCCACGGCCCAGTGCATCCGACTTCAGCATGCATTTTATGTAAGGGTCTGCTTCCTCCTGCATTTTCTAAGGGTTTGCTTCCCCGGGGTAACGGCCGGTGCTGAGATGGGGATCGAACCCAGCACCTAATGGTTGTGAGCCGTGTCACATAACCACTAGGCCACGCCGTCCCCACTGTCTGGTTTTAGAGGTGTTCACTCATGAATAGCTGAGATAATATATTGTCAACTCCACCTCCTTTTCGGAATCAACTTTGTCCAAGTCCCTAGTCTATATTTTTCTCTATAGCCCTATTGCGATTTTTAAAATAGAAAGAAATTCACAACTTTTTGTGTGGGTCGACGTAGAGACATGGTTGATATATCATTGGATTGCATTTTTCTGGGGTTTTCTAACAGCTGTGTTTGTAATGCTGTAGAGTCAATTAGAAATTGTCATCAAAGTGCCTACAGCACGTTATGTACGTGTAGAATGAGTGTTCAATGTCACTATCCACACTCATTACAGCGACCTATTTAAAGAGATATCGCATTATTATTTGTATGGAATGTGTGCGAAGATATGTTACTGCGTCGGGGAGCATGCTCTCTGGACAGGTTTGGAATCACTGGACAATATTAGAGGGTTGTTGGAGGGCAGATAAAGATGGTGTTTAGACAAGAGTCAGAGTGTGGTTAAGGGCCAATTATCAACATTTGTTGGGGATGGAGATCGCATGAAAGTGGACTACAGGGTTGTTGTTGATGTTATTGTCTGTTGGCGAGTTTCTCTATAGAAAGGAGAGAGAATAATGCGCTATTTTTATTTGTCAGTTTCCCCCAAACTCTGGACTCTGGCCTCTGCTTGACTAGTTTGATCTTTACATGAGTGGGGAATACATGTCAGTTCTTTTGTTCAGAGGGTGAGGGTAGGAAGAGAGACTGAAACCAGCCATGGGACATCATCAAGTGACAGGGAAGAGAGACTGAAACCAGCCATGGAACATCATCATCACGTGCCAGGGAAGGGGGCCTGAAACCAGCCATGGGACATCATCATCAAGTGCCAGGGAAGGGGGCCTGAAACCAGCCATGGGACATCATCATCAAGTGCCAGGGAAGGGGGCCTGAAACCAGCCATGGAACATCATCAAGTGACAGGGAAGGGAGACTGAAACCAGCCATGGAACATCATCATCAAGTGCCAGGGAATGGGGCCTGAAACCAGCCATGGAACATCATCAAGTGCCAGGGAAGGGAGACTTCAACTAGCCATGGGACATCATCATCAAGTGGCAGGGAAGGGAGACTGAAACCAGCCATGGAACATCATCATCAAGTGCCAGGGAAGGGGGCCTGAAACCAGCCATGGAACATCATCAAGTGACAGGGAAGGGAGACTGAAACCAGCCATGGGACATCATCAAGTGCCAGGGAAGGGAGACTTCAACCAGCCATGGAACATCATCATCATCAAGTGCCAGGTAAGGGAGATTGAAACCAGCCATGGAACATCATCAAGTGCCAGGGAAGGGAGACTTCAACTAGCCATGGGACATCATCATCAAGTGGCAGGGAAGGGTGACTGAAACCAGCTATGCGACATCATCATCATCAAGTGGCAGGGAAGGGTGACTAAAACCAGTCATGGGACATCATCATCATCAAGTGCCAGGGAAGGGAGATATTTTAATCTTGTCTTCAGTATTGTCCTTCTCAAAATCGTGGTCATTATAAGATGACATTGTCTGTCCGCACGGGATCTCATGGCCGAACGACATTCGAGTCCTGACAAGAAATGTGAGAAACGTGCGGACTTGTAGAGAGAGAGAGAGAATTGAGCACACCTGACACGTTATCTGTTGGTGTTTGGGTTGTCTAGATTGTGGCTGTTTATTGTCGGGCATTCATACATATCGGTCCTGTGCCAGGTTCTCCCACATCGACGCTGAAGCGTGTCAGAGGTACGCCAAGGGACTCTTCTAAGCGCTTCTTTGGCCCACCGACCAGACGCAGGCCCTCTTTCAGCTCGCCATATATTACTTGTTTTGGGAAGCATTTTTCTGGCGCACGACGTGGCCGGCCGACATGATCTTGGCTTGGCTCGGCTTCGTTCGTTCTCAATCTCCCGCTACCAACCCCTGAAAGGGCTTAAGTAGCAGAATGTAGTCCAGAGAACGGAATGCGTTGTGTCGTAGTTTACAGCTTGACTGCAATATTTGCACCTTTCGGTCCAACACATCCGACTTCAGCAAGCATTTTTTTAGTTCTGGGTTAGCATTCCCTCTTCGATCCCTTCTCCTTAGCCAGTCTGCCTGCTGCAGCCTGTTATCCAGGATCACCGCGTGGAGGTGTAGAAGGGTCTTGGCAGCTATGGATCGCTGACCCTGACTCTAGCAGACAGCTATGGATCGCTGGCCCTGACTCTAGCAGTCAGCTATGGATCGCTGGCCCTGACTCTAGCAGTCAACTATGGATCGCTGGCCCTGACTCTAGCAGTCAGCTATGGATCGCTGGCCCTGACTCTAGCAGTCAGCTATGGATCGCTGGCCCTGACTCTAGCAGTCAGCTATGGATCGCTGGCCCTGACTCTAGCAGTCAGCTATGGATCGCTGGCCCTGACTCTAGCAGTCAGCTATGGATCGCTGGCCCTGACTCTAGCAGTCAGCTATGGATCGCTGGCCCTGACTCTAGCAGTCAGCTATGGGTCGCTGGCCCTGACTCTAGCAGTCAGCTATGGGTCGCTGGCCCTGACTCTAGCAGTCAGCTATGGGTCGCTGGCCCCGACTCTAGCAGTCAGCTATGGGTCGCTGGCCCTGACTCTAGCAGTCAGCTATGGGTCGCTGGCCCTGACTCTAGCAGTCAGCTATGGGTCGCTGGCCCTGACTCTAGCAGTCAGATATGGGTCGCTGGCCCTGACTCTAGCAGTCAGCTATGGTTCGCTGGCCCTGACTCTAGCAGTCAGCTATGGTTCGCTGGCCCTGACTCTAGCAGTCAGCTATGGGTCGCTGACCCTGACTCTAGCAGTCAGCTATGGGTCGCTGGCCCTGACGCTAGCAGTCAGCTATGGGTCGCTGGCCCTGACGCTAGCAGTCAGCTATGGGTCGCTGACCCTGACTCTAGCAGTCAGCTATGGGTCGCTGACCCTGACTCTAGCAGTCAGCTATGGGTCGCTGACCCTGACTCTAGCAGTCAGCTATGGGTCGCTGACCCTGACTCTAGCAGTCAGCTATGGGTCGCTGACCCTGACTCTAGCAGTCAGCTATGGGTCGCTGACCCTGACTCTAGCAGACAGCTATGGGTCGCTGACCCTGACTCTAGCAGTCAGCTATGTGTCGCTGACCCTGACTCTAGCAGTCAGCTATGGATCGCTGGCCCTGACACTAGCAGCCAGCTATGGGTCGCTGACCCTGATTCTAGCAGTCAGCTATGGGTCGCTGAACCTGACTCTAGCAGTCAGCTATGGGTCGCTGACCCTGACTCTAGCAGTCAGCTATGGCTCGCTGGCCCTGACACTAGCAGCCAGCTATGGGTCGCTGACCCTGACTCTAGCAGTCAGCTATGGGTCGCTGACCCTGACTCTAGCAGTCAGCTATGGCTCGCTGGCCCTGACACTAGCAGCCAGCTATGGGTCGCTGACCCTGACTCTAGCAGTCAGCTATGGGTCGCTGACCCTGACTCTAGCAGTCAGCTATGGCTCGCTGGCCCTGACACTAGCAGCCAGCTATGGGTCGCTGACCCTGACTCTAGCAGTCAGCTATGGGTCGCTGACCACTGCAGCTCATGTGCTGCTCAGCATCTTGATCCCCGACATGATCTGACCCTTCTGTGTGGATGTCCGGCGTTCTGGTACTCATGGGGATATCGGTGTCTGGTACCCTCCTATCCTGCCAATGTATTCTCAACAATCTGCGGACGGAGGCAGCTTGTGTGGAAGTGGTCTATTTGTCTGGCATGACTGCTGTACACAGTCCACATCTCACTGGTATGCAGCAAGAGGTGAGCACTACAGCTTTATCTCTCCACATTTGTGTGGATTGAGTCAGTTGCTGCTGGGGTTGACCTCATTGGTCCCCAATGAAGTGTAGAGCACTGTTCTGGACCCAGTCCAGGGAGTCAAAGTTTCATTTGGATCAAGTTACGAGCCCGCTATTATATTCTATTGCTGAGCGTAGGGAACCAAGGTAACATGCCTCTCAAATATATGTTTCTGTACCCCATGGTTTACCATCTTCTCATCAATGCTGTAGGAGGCTCACGGCTTTATTCTTCACATTCTGGATGGGATGTTTGAGGCTCAGTTGTCAGTCAAGCGTGACTCCAAGTTAAGTGGGGTGTTTGAGGCTCAGTTGTCAGTCAAGCGTGACTAAGATGTGAGAGATATTTGAGGCCAAATTGTCAGTCAAACGTGACTCTACGATGTGGGGAATGTTTGATGCCGAGTTGTCGGTCAAGCGTGACTCAAAGATATTTGGGATGTTTGAGGCTGATTTGTCGGTCGGGTGACTAAGATATGTGTTCCAATCTAATCAGTCGGTATTCTTCTAATCTCAGAATTATATTTTGTTTGGCAATTGTTAGGCTCTTGGTGAAGATGGTGTACACTGTCTTGTCTCAATTAATTGTCAGTTTCATTGTTAGGCAGTAGTTGTGTAGTCTCCTTAGATCTCCATCCACTTCTCACTCCACCCCTCACTCCACGCCTCACTCCACGCCTCACTCCACGCCTCACTCCACGCCTCACTCCACCCCTCACTCCACCCCTCACTCCACGCCTCACTTCACCCCTCACTCTACGCCTCACTCCACGACTCACTCCACCCCTCACTCTACGCCTCACTCCACTTCTCACTCCACCCCTCACTCCACGCCTCACTACACGCCTCACTCCACCCCTCACTCCACGCCTCACTCTACGCCTCACTCCACGCTTCACTCTACGCTTCACTCTACGCCTCACTCTACGCCTCACTCTATGCCTCACTCTAGGCCTCACTCCACGCCTCACTCTACGCCTCACTCCACCACTCACTCTACGCCTCACCCACACCCCTCACTCTACGTCTCACTCCACGCCTCACTCCTCACTCCACGCCTCACTCCTCACTCCACCCCTCACTTCACTCCTCACTCCACCCCTCACTCCACTCCTCACTCTACACCTCACTCTATGCCTCACTCTACATCTCACTCCACCCCTCACTCTATGCCTCACTCTACGCCTCACTCTATGCCTCACTCTACACCTCACTATGCCTCACTCTACACCTCACTCCACGCCTCACTCCATGCCTCACTCTACGCCTCACTCCACCGCTCACTCTACGCCTCACTCCACCCCTTACTCTATGCCTCACTCCACGCCTCACTCCACGCCTCACTTCACGCCTCACTCCATGCCTCACTCCACCGCTCACTCTACGCCTCACTCCATGCCTCACTCTACGTCTGACTCCACGCCTCACTCCACCGCTCACTCTACCGCTCACTCTACGCCTCACTCCACCCCTCACTCTATGCCTCACTAAACGCCTCACTCCACCCCTAACTCTACGCCTCACTCCATGCCTCACTCCTCACTCCACCCCTCACTCTACGCCTCACTCTACGCCTCACTCTACACCTCACTCCACCACTCACTCTACGCCTCACCCCACCCCTCACTCTATGCCTCACTCCACGCCCTCACTCCACACCTCACTCCACCCCTCACTCCACCCCTCACTCCACTCTTCACTCCACGCCTCACTCTATGCCTCACTCTAAGCCTCACTCCACGCCTCACTCTACGCCTCATTCTACGCCTCACTCCACCGCTCACTCTACGCCTCACTCCACACCTTACTCTATGCCTCACTCTACGCCTCACTCCACCCCTCACTCTATGCCTCACTCCACCCCTCACTCTACGCCTCACTCCACCCCTCACTCTATGCCTCACTCCACGCCTCACTCCTCACTCCACTCCTCACTCCACTCCTCACTCCACGCCTCACTCTACGCCTCACTCCATGCCTCACTCCTCACTCCACTCCTCATTCCACCCTTCACTCCACGCCTCACTCCACCCCTCACTCAACCCCTCACTCCACGCCTCACTCCACTCCACCCTCCACTCCACCCCTCACTCCACCCCTCACTCAACCCCTCACTCCACCCCTCACTCAACCCCTCACTCCACCCCTCACTCCACGCCTCACTCAACCCCTCACTCCACCCCTCACTCCACGCCTCACTCAACCCCTCACTCCACCCCTCACTCCACTCCACCCTCCACTCCACCCCTCACTCCACCCCTCACTCCACCCCTCACTCAACCCCTCACTCCACCCCTCACTCCACTCCACCCTCCACTCCACTCCTCACTCCACCCCTCACTCCACCCCTCACTCAACCCCTCACTCCACCCCTCACTCCACGCCTCACTCAACCCCTCACTCCACCCCTCAATCCACGCCTCACTCAACCCCTCACTCCACCCTTCACTCCACTCCTCACTCCACCCCTCACTCAACCCCTCACTCCACGCCTCACTCCACTCCACCCTCCACTCCACCCCTCACTCCACGCCTCACTCCACTCCACCCTCCACTCCACCCCTCACTCCACCCCTCACTCCACTCCTCACTCAACCCCTCACTCGGTGCTGGCACCGTAAGTAGCAAACAGGAGGTTGGAGATGGTGTCAGCCTGCAACCGTCCGAGATGAATCAGTTGACCAACTGTCTGAGATGGCGCAGTTGACCAACTGTCCGAGATGGAGCAGTTGACCAACCGTCTGAGATGGAGCAGTTGACCATCCGTCTGAGATGAAGCAGTTGACCAACCGTCTGAGATGAAGCAGTTGACCATCATCCTGTATTTTATTGTGTGAGCCTGCAACCGTCCGAGATGGCGCATTTGGTTCTGTATTTTATGCCTACTCTGTTATCAACACAGCCCCGACAACTGTCACTGCCCGAGCACGGTCATGAATATGGGTCATAGTTGACAGGCCTGCGTGAGGTATCTGATGTTTCCCCATCACTCGGCACACGAGCATCCTTATCCTCATCGAAATGTTTGACGATCGCTGTGAACGTGCTAGGGGCAGCTGACTGCCCCTAAGATCCCCCAGAGTCCATCTCTGTTGACGGTGTCAGGTATTTGAACGTTACGCACAGACCACACTTATCTTTTTGACCTCCATCCTAGAGTGGATGAGCCGTCATCTTGACCTCCATCCTAGAGTGGATGAGCCGTCATCTTGACCTCCATCCTAGAGTGGATGGACCTTCTTCTTTAACTCCATCCTAGAGTGGATGAGCCGTCTTCTTGACCTCCATCCTAGAGTGGATGAGCCGTCTTCTTGACCTCCATCCTAGAGTGGATGAGCCGTCTTCTTGACCTCCATCCTAGAGTGAATGAGTCGTTTTCTTGACCTTAACCCTGGAGTGAATGGGCTGTGTTCTTGACCTCCACCCTGGTGTTAATGAACCGCAAATATAACACCATTGACTGTTCCGCGACTCGATCTCAAGCCCCATTTGCCTTCTGGAAGAAGACCATGTTCTAGGTGTTGGATCAATCGATTGAGAAGATCTCTTGCCAACTTCTTGCCAGCAGTCGAAAGGAAGGACATTCATCTGTGGTTATCGTAGGATTGGCGAGTTGCATTTCGCTTGTGTGGATTTACGACGGTAGTATCATTCTCAGTGCTCCTTACTGTGTTATACAACCCATTATGTGGGTAAGTGTCAGATGCCTGCCTATTCTCAGTGCTCCTTACTGTGTTATACAACCCATTATGTGGGTAAGTGTCAGATGCCTGCCCATTCTCATTCCCCCCCCCCAATTCTCAGTTCCCCCCTCTAATTCTCACCCCCCTAGTCTTAGCACCCCTTACCGTGTTAGTGTAAGCTACCTGCTTGGTACAGTCCACATCAGACCCACACTGGGAGCCGCCCAGTTCGCCACTCAGCTATGTCTCTGACAGACGTGCTATGACGCATATATATCGCATGAGAAGACATTTCCACTTCGCTTCCCAGTCGTATCACGCTCTTGTCTACCCAGATGTACAATGTTACTTGTTAATGAAGACAAGCAGCAGCTCACACCAGCTGATCTCTCGTACACTCAAATCTGAAAGACGCTATCCCTGTTGGCAGTAACAGCCAGGTGACCGCCGTTTAACCTCTGTGAATGTAATACCATTGACCTGAGTGAAGTATTTTGAGAAGCTGTGTGCTCTGGCTAGGGCGACATTATTTGTGCGCTGGTCTTGTGCGACCTGTCACTTCCCTGAGATGCTGTCTGTGGCTGTAAGGTCGCCAATCTGTAGAAGGTTGACAGGCTATCCATTGCTGCCAGGGTGGTCTGGCACATTTCAACATCGACTGTAATGGTAGAGACTAGTGCTGGCCCTTGAGATTGGCAGGTCCGAGCCACGCAAGTAATTGGCCGTTTGATGTTTTCTAGGAGCAGTAAGTATCGTGGTTGAAGGAATAGAGCCATTGTAACCTTCCAAGATGACAATAGAGGGCTGTGCATGAGGATATCAATCTGTGACAAGCAAAACCACTATTGTAAAACCGCCGTGTCAAATGCTCGGATACAGGCCTCTCGTGAGGAGGTAATTATTGATCTAGGTTGTTACAACATGCATCCACATCACCACACGACCACACACAGCAAACACTCTCAAATAACCGGTGTCATATCAACAATATAATATAACAATATAACAATCAGCATACACAATAGAATTTTCGTGAAGAACAAAATACATCTGAACTAAATGATCATACATTATATATATTAATATAAATATTAACTACAGCGGAAGTTTTAAGCATTAGCTTTTGTTAGCTCTTCCAGCTCATTCAACCCAGTTCTAGCTGCTACACCCCCCCCTCCCCATATCTGTACAATCACAAACTTGTCTTGACGATCGTATTCTGTACTCTGCCGTTCTGTGCAGCCACTAACACTCAGATCCCTTCAGACAGGTGATATGTCCATTTACAATTACTTCCCAGTCACATTTACTATCAGATCAATTACCATCTGGCGATCTGTGCATTCACAAATACTTCGATCACATCCTTCTAGTCGGAATCACGTATTCACTTATGGTCACACACTCGATCTGTGCATACACATACTTAAGAACACACATCGTTCACTCGGTGTCCTGCACACACCACACACATTCAGATCTTTTCTAGTCACAGGGTGTCCAACACACACACTTATAGAGCGACTGGCGTATGCTGGTTCAGTCACCCTACAACACATTCTATCACTCACAAACTCATAATATGCCTGCTAGCTAGTAGCAGCCTCTCAATCGCTCTCTAGTCAGTCTGCTAGCTAGTCCACGCAATTCATTCTCTCTTTCTCTCTCTCTCTCTCTCTCTCCCGGTCCGTCTCTCAGTCTCCCCCTAGGCCTGCCTGTCGAGTTCCTCATTGGACTATTTGATAGTCTCAAACAACTTCATGGCTGTCCAATTGGCTTCTTTTGGTTGTCTGACTTAGCCATCACCCTAATTTGGATCTACCTTCAACTGGTTGTCATTGGACGAATCACTCCTTATTCCTGTCACTCTAAATACCACAGCAGCAGAACGTAACGACCTCTGCCACCAACCAACTGTGATCGGTCGTCTGCTGTGCATTCACAACTGTGATCGGTCGTTAGAATAGCAGATCCGGTCTTCTTCTTCTTGTTCTTCTTTGTACGCTGTCAGACGTCAACTTGAATTTGTTCGAAGAAAGCAGCTGTCATCCTGAGGCTGTCGACATGCCATAGAGCTTGTCTAGTGTTGGTACTGGTGATGGCCACATGTGCTTTCTCTGGTCCTCGTATGTCGGTAAATTTTGCAGCAGATGTTCAACGGCCATTTTCCCTGTACCACAGGTGCATTCGTCAGTGCCACCTATCTTCAGTTTATTGAATATATGGTACCTCAGTCTGTTGTGGCCTGTGCGGAGTCTGAAGACCACGACCTGCTCTCTTCTGTTCAACTGGTAATAGGCATCGTTTTTTGTGTAGCCAGTATGGTCTGATTCCCTTTTGGCCATGTATCTGGCCCTAATAATCCTTTTGGACTCTTCGTATGTCACACCAGAATCTGGTTGTGGTAATTTTGCACCTTCTTTTGCCAGTCTGTCTGCCTCCTCGTTGCCTTGAATGTTACAGTGGGATGGAACCCACTGTACCACTACTCTTTTTGGTGCGGACTGCTGGCATAGTTGACAGAGTACTGCTCTTAAATCATTAAGTTGCCGTTCCGGCCAATTAGGTATGTTGTGCCATGCACCATACCGGGTAAACCCGTCGAGGAGGAAAATTCATACTTCTCAAGTCCAGTACAAATTGAATGAGCTACATATGTGCCAAATTTCAACTTTTTTCTTGTACTCCTTCATAGTCAGGGTAAAGAGTAATGACAAGCCCCTTGTATGTAGGCGCCTGTGAGGAATCATGAGACGACCAGGTTCTGCTCGCTGCTGAATCTCAGGAGTCTCTTTCCATTGTCATTTAAAAGATTTGCACCTTATCTACCAATAACCCCATCCCATCTAGAATGATCTGTTCCAACTCTTTCATGGAAATCTCCGAGATGGATAATTTTGTCACGACAATAGTCTACTGGCTTTTCAAGCAGTTCAAAGAACATGTCTTAGATATTTGATCCCTCTCATTTGGGCCATGAATCATGACGACATTCACTGACTTGCCTCTTCTTCCGCTCTCTGAACGGCGAGAATTATGGGTATTGATATGAGTAGACGCTGAGGATCAGGTGGTATTGTGACCGACGTACAAAGGTAAGAAGTATTATTGAGATATGGCGACCAGTAATCAATTGGACATCTAGACAATCAGTAGTACTCGTATTATCAGTGCCTCTCATTGCACTTGATAATAGTTGAGTAGCTCCTTGTGTTTTGTGGCCACTGTCTCTACAAGAGATGCTGTTGATAATAGTTGAGTGGCTCCTTGTGTTTTGTGGCCACTGTCTCTACAAGAGATGCTGTTGACAATAGTTGAGTAGCTCCTTGTGTTTGGTGGCCACTGTCTCTACAAGAGATGCTGTTGACAATAGTTGAGTAGCTCCTTGTGTTTGGTGGCCACTGTCTCTACAAGAGATGCTGTTGATAATAGTTGAGTAGCTCCTTGTGTTTTGTGGCCACTGTCTCTACAAGAGATGCTGTTGATAATAGTTGAGTAGCTCCTTGTGTTTTGTGGCCACTGTCTCTACAAGAGATGCTGTTGATAATAGTTGAGTAGCTCCTTGTGTTTGGTGGCCACTGTCTCTACAAGAGATGCTGTTGATAATAGTTGAGTAGCTCCTTGTGTTTTGTGGCCACTGTCTCTACAAGAGATGCTGTTGATAATAGTTGAGTAGCTCCTTGTGTTTTGTGGCCACTGTCTCTACAAGAGATGCTGTTGATGATAGTTGAGTAGCTCCTTGTGTTTGGTGGCCACTGTCTCTACAAGAGATGCTGTTGATAATAGTTGAGTAGCTCCTTGTGTTTTGTGGCCACTGTCTCTACAAGAGATGCTGTTGATAATAGTTGAGTAGCTCCTTGTGTTTTGTGGCTACTGTCTCTACAAGAGATGTTTGCATTCCTCACTAATAGGTCAATGAATTGTCCGAGCAGAAGATGTGATAGGGCTGAAAGTGTTGACGACTTTCATTAGAGGTGGTTACAGCTGTCGCGTGAGGTGGGGATGGTCAGAGGTTTCAGCTGTCGCGTGAGGTGGGCCTGGTCAGAGGTGGTTACAGCTGTTGCGTGAGGTGGGCCCGGTCAGAGGTGGTTACAGCTGTCGCGCGAGGTGGTGCCGGTCAGAGGTTTCATCTGTCTTGTGAGATGGGCCCAGTCAGAGGTGGTTACAGCTGTCGCGTGAGGATGGCCCGGTTAGAGGTGGTTACATCTGTCGCGTGAGGTGGGGCCGGTCAGAGGTTTCAGCTGTCGCGTGAGGTGGGGCCGGTCAGAGGTTACAGCTGTCGCGTGAGATGGGCCCGGTCAGAGGTTACAGCTGTCGCGTGAGGTGGGCCCGGTCAGAGGTTACAGCTGACGATTGAGGTGGGCCCGGTCAGAGGTGGTTACAGCTGTCGCGTAAGGTGGGCCCGATCAGAGGTGGTTACAGCTGTCGCGTAAGGTGGGCCCGGTCAGAGGTGGTTACAGCTGTCGCGTGAGGTGGGCCCGGTCAGAGGTGGTTACAGCTGTCGCGTAAGGTGGGCCCGGTCAGAGGTGGTTACAGCTGTCGCGTGAGGTGTGCCATGTCATATGTGGTTACAGCTGTCGCGTGAGGTGGGGCCGGTCAGAGGTTTCAGCTGTCGTGTGAGGTGGGCCCGGTCAGAGGTGGTTACAGCTGTCGCGTGAGGTGGGGCCGGTCAGAGGTTTCAGCTGTCGCGTGAGGTGGGCCCGGTCAGAGGTTACAGCTGTCGCGTGAGGTGGGCCTCGTCAGAGGTGGTTACAGCTGTCGCGTGAGGTGGGGCCGGTCAGAGGTTACAGCTGTCGCGTGAGGTGGGCCCGGTCAGAGGTGGTTACAGCTGTCGCGTGAGGTGGGCCCGGTCACCAAATTCTTGCATAATTCGTATATCAAGTAACAGCTGGGTAGACTGTAGCGTTTGGCGACCAGTGCACGAACTCGGTTCCTTGAATAAGGAAGGCAAGCGCTATTTCGCCTCTGCCACTTGAACAGTTGGGTACCTGGGTGTACGTGTTGAACTTGGTTATGCGCGTGAGGATATCTGGTCCCCGATACCAGCTTATGGTCGATCCCCTGGTACTTTGACCTTTGACCTTAGCGATCCCACCTGACCGGGCTGAGACTACCAGGGATTTCCTGCCAGATCCAGGCTTCCGGGGTTCGGCTCATTACCCTTATTGCGTGTGTGCTCTCTGATCCCTTTATTCGCGCGCTCTCTCTATCTTTCTCTGTCTCTCAGTCTCTCTCAGTGTCTCCCCCTTTCTCTAGTGCTTTATCACATCATTAAAAGATGTGGACATGCACTTTTATATCTGATGTGTGTCGTTCCTATATTTCATTTATCGATGCATTATCTACGAAATCCTCTTGTCCCCCTCCTCTCCCTCCTCTTCTTCTTCTTGATCTGCTGCTTTCTTTAGTTCTTCCTCTTTGTTTTTATCTCCTAGGTGTAGTTGTTGTTCCTCCTCCGATACGACGTTATCGATTAGTATTCCTGTATCCGGTATAGATTCATGTTTATTGAACTTTCTTTGAAATCCAGAAGACTGCTCCATTGTGCAGGATGGTAGCTTGTGTGAATGAGGAAATGCACAAAGCCATGAGTTGGGGAGACTTCAACATTCAAGGGTTAGACAGCGTCGAAGACGGATGTGTCTGGCCGAAAGGTGCAAATATCGCAGTCAAATTGTAAACTAGCGACACAACGCAATGCGTTCTCTGGACGAAATCCTGCTACTTGCAAAGCCCTGTTTAGAGCCCTGTAGTGGCGGCGGATTGAGAACGGACGCAGGAGAAGAAGAAGGCAAGACAGCGTTCAAGGTGCAGCAGTGACTGAGCCGACATCAGACAGCCACTCATAGCTGGCTCATTGAAACAGAGTCACGACCATATTCCACCTCTAAGGGCAAGTCCTGGAAACAAGGTCACGACCATATTCCACCTCTAAGGGCAGGTCCTGGAAACAAGGTCATGACCATATTCCACCTCTAAGGGCAGGTCCTGGAAACAAGGTCACGACCATATTCCACCTCTAAGGGCAGGTCCTGGAAACAAGGTCACGACCATATTCCACCTCTGCAGGTCCTGGAAACAAGGTCACGACCATATTCCACCTCTGCAGGTCCTGGAAACAATGTCACGACCATATTCCACCTCTGCAGGTCCTGGAAACAAGGTCACAACCATATTCCACCTCTGCAGGTCCTGGAAACAGGCTGTGCTAGTCTAGTCTGGTCAAGAGGAAAGGGATGGCAGTGGAAAGGCAAACCCGGGCCCACTTCTGGCCACCCACGTTCAATGTGACAATGGTAAATCTCTGTCACAACCTGTTGTTAGTCACTTCACACCCCCACACGTTCAATGTGACAATGGTAAATCTCTGTCACAACCTGTTGTTAGTCACTTCACACCCCACACGTTCAATGTGACAATGGTAAATCTCTGTCACAACCTGTTGTTAGTCACTTCACACCCCACACGTTCAATGTGACAATGGTAAATCTCTGTCACAACCTGTTGTTAGTCACTTCACACCCCAAACGTTCAATGTGACAATGGTAAATCTCTGTCACAACCTGTTGTTAGTCACTTCACACCCCACACGTTCAATGTGACAATGGTAAATCTCTGTCACAACCTGTTGTTAGTCACTTCACACCCCACACGTTCAATGTGACAATGGTAAATCTCTGTCACAACCTGTTGTTAGTCACTTCACACCCCACACGTTCAATGTGACAATGGTAAATCTCTGTCACAACCTGTTGTTAGTCACTTCACACCCCACACGTTCAATGTGAAAATGGTAAATCTCTGTCACAACCTGTTGTTAGTCACTTCACACCCCACACGTTCAATGTGACAATGGTAAATCTCTGTCACAACCTGTTGTTAGTCACTTCACACCCCACACGTTCAATGTGACAATGGTAAATCTCTGTCACAACCTGTTGTTAGTCACCTCACACCCCACACGTTCAATGTGACAATGGTAAATCTCTGTCACAACCTGTTGTTAGTCACTTCACACCCCACACGTTCAATGTGACAATGGTAAATCTCTGTCACAACCTGTTGTTAGTCACTTCACACCCCACACGTTCAATGTGACAATGGTAAATCTCGGTCACAACCTGTTGTTAGTCACTTCACACCCCACACGTTCAATGTGACAATGGTAAATCTCTGTCACAACCTGTTGTTAGTCACTTCACACCCCACACGTTCAATGTGACAATGGTAAATCTCTGTCACAACCTGTTGTTAGTCACTTCACACCCCACACGTTCAATGTGACAATGGTAAATCTCTGTCACAACCTGTTGTTAGTCACTTCACACCACACACGTTCAATGTGACAATGGTAAATCTCTGTCACAACCTGTTGTTAGTCAATTCACACCCCACACGTTCAATGTGACAATGGTAAATCTCTGTCACAACCTGTTGTTAGTCACTTCACACCCCACACGTTCAATGTGACAATGGTAAATCTCTGTCACAACCTGTTGTTAGTCACTTCACACCCCACACGTTCAATGTGACAATGGTAAATCTCTGTCACAACCTGTTGTTAGTCACTTCACACCCCACACGTTCAATGTGACAATGGTAAATCTCTGTCACAACCTGTTGTTAGTCACTTCACACCCCACACTTTCAATGTGACAATGGTAAATCTCTGTCACAACCTGTTGTTAGTCACTTCACACCCCACACGTTCAATGTGACAATGGTAAATCTCTGTCACAACCTGTTGTTAGTCACTTCACACCCCACACGTTCAATGTGACAATGCCATATCTTTGTCACACCATCTTGTTTTACTCTTGAGAGCTATTCCACACTCCATGATAGCCGCATCTTACGGCATGTCCCCAGTGGGGTAGTGGGCCTAGTCTCACACACCGCCTAGCCTGTAATGTCCTCAGTGGGCCTAGTCTCACACACCGCCTAGCCTGTAATGTCCCCAGTGGGCCTAGTCTCACACACCGCCTAGCCTGTAATGTCCTCAGTTGGCCTAGTCTCACACACCGCCTAACCTGTAATGTCCCCAGTGGGCCTAGTCTCACACACCGCCTAGCCTGTAATGTCCCCAGTGGGCCTAGTCTCACACACCGCCTAGCGTGTAATGTCCCCAGTGGGCCTAGTCTCACACACCGCCTAGCCTGTAATGTCCCCAGTGGGCCTAGTCTCACACACCGCCTAGCCTGTAATGTCCCCAGTGGGCCTAGTCTCACACACCGCCTCGCCTGTAATGTCCCCAGTGGGCCTAGTCTCACACACCGCCTAGCGTGTAATGTCCCCAGTGGGCCTAGTCTCACACACCTCCTAACCTGTTATGTCCCCAGTTGGCCTAGTCTCACACACCGCCTAGCCTGTAATGTCCCCAGTTGGCCTAGTCTCACACACCGCCTCACCTGTAATGTCCCTAGTTGGCCTAGTCTCACACACCTCCTAGCCTCTAATGTCCCCAGTTGGCCTAGTCTCACACACCGCCTAGCCTGTAATGTCCCCAGTTGGCCTAGTCTCACACACCGCCTCGCCTGTAATGTCCCCAGTGGGCCTAGTCTCACACACCGCCTAGCCTGTAATGTCCCCAGTTGGCCTAGTCTCACACACCGCCTAGCCTGTAATGTCTCCAGTTGGCCTAGTCTCACACACCGCCTCGCCTGTAATGTCCCCAGTGGGCCTAGTCTCACACACCGCCTCGCCTGTAATGTCCCCAGTGGGCCTAGTCTCACACACCGCCTCGCCTGTAATGTCCCCAGTGGGCCTAGTCTCACACACCGCCTCGCCTGTAATGTCCCCAGTGGGCCTAGTCTCACACACCGCCTCTCCTGTAATGTCCCCAGTTGGCCTATTCTCACACACCGCCTAGCCTGTAATGTCCCCAGTTGGCCTAGTCTCACACACCGCCTAGCCTGTAATGTCCCCATTTGGCCTAGTCTCACACACCGCCTCGCCTGTAATGTCCCCAGTTGGCCTAGTCTCACACACCGCCTAGCCTGTATCCAATGATACAATGACAATATTCTGATCAATAAGCCAGCCTAGCTCTGTCGCCCCTCCTCTTACTTGAAACATGTGTTTTATCAGTCCAATTCAGGTGCATATCCGCACCGAAGGTCGGCTGTAATGGATATCCAGTGTACTCTATCTCTTGCCGTAATACTGTGGTGCTAGCTGACCGGCTGTTTTCAGTCCATCTCCTGATGTCATCCACCCATTTAAAACTTTGTCTGCCTCTTGAACGACTGCCTTCTACTCTACCCTCTTGTATGTTCTTGTTAAAGTAATTTTCCATCCCGACATCAGACGGTTTTGTCTTAATAATATGATGTGCGCTGAATTTGGATTATAGTGAGGAAGGCAATGCGCTGGTCATCAAATCTCACTCTTATCCCGAGTTACCTTGGATCAGTGGCAAGACTATTGGTCGAGACAACTGGTGGTGACTCGGGGTGCAGTACCTGCTCTTGTTATATGGCAACAATAACTGAACTGTCTAACCTTGATGTCGGTCAGTGTTTTGTTTCGTGTAGAAATAGCCATATCATTTGTTCCTTGCTTTGTTCGTGTAACTGGTTCCATAACTCTATTTCTGGTTCCTCTTATCTGTATCTGGTTTCTCTTCTCTCTATCTGACTCACATTCTCTCTATCAGACTCCCATTATCTTTGTCTGACTCCCATTCTCTCTCACATTCTCTCTATCTGACTCCCATTCTCTCTATCTGACTCCCATTCTCTCTATCTGACTCCCATTCTCTCTGCCTGACTCCCATTCTTTCTACCTGACTCCCATTTTCTCTATATCTGATTTCTCATCTTGACATCTAATCGAAGTAGTCTGTCTGTCTGTCCATGTATCTGTTATTGGTGCTTATCGGTATGTGATACGTTTGTTTGTACATCTCACACCCCCCCCCCTTTTTTCTCCTCCTCAACTTCCTGACTAGCAGGGTATATCTGCTACTGTTATACGATCACTTGACTTTGTATATCTGCTACTGTTAATACGATCACTTTACTTTGTATATCTGCTACTGTTAATACGATCACTTGACTTTGTATATCTGCTACTGTTAATACGATCACTTGACTTTGTATATCTGCTACTGTTAATACGATCACTTGACTTTGTATATCTGCTACTATTAATACGATCACTTGACTTTGTATATCTGCTACTGTTAATACGATCACTTGACTTTGTATATCTGCTACTGTTAATACGATCACTTGATTTTGTATATCTGCTACTATTAATACGATCACTTGTCTTTGTATATCTGCTACTGTTAATACGATCACTTGACTTTGTATATCTGCTACTATTAATACGATCACTTGACTTTGTATATCTGCTACTATTAATACGATCACTTGTCTTTGTATATCTGCTACTGTTAATACGATCACTTGACTTTGTATATCTGCTACTATTAATACGATCACTTGACTTTGTATATCTGCTACTATTAATACGATTACTTGACTATGACGCCAGCATTACAAAAAGTCACAGTTGTCTGCTCATGACAGACATTGTAGGCCGTCGAGGATCAAGTGTTAGAAACAGCATTTGACTAGGTGGCCACCGTTTTATAAGGTGGGATAAACGATTCTTGCCGCTCCTTGGAAGTCAGGTAGCCACATACAGCTAGGTAGACTGGAACATGCTACGACAGTGACTCGATTCTGGTCAATGTGCTGGGAAGATATTCGCTGCTACATCCCTTTCCCCAGAAGACGCCTCACACCAGCCGTATTCTATCGAGTAGGGCATGTTTAGGCGGGGCTATAGAACCACCAGTGGCCTCACACACGAAAACAGACCGGGTCAGTTGGCTGGATTAGCTAGACACGTTCCAGTCCATCCAACTGGAACAGAGTACATGGCTCAGTGAAAGTTTAACACGGCATGGCAACGACTGGGGTAGCTGGTCACCCACAGTAGTAGTTGCTGTAGTAGTAGTGGTAGTAGTTGTAGTTGCTGTAGTAGTAGTGGTAGTAGTAGTTGCTGTAGTAGTAGTGGTAGTAGTTGTTGTAGTAGTAGTGGTAGTAGTAGTTGCTGTAGTAGTAGTGGTAGTAGTAGTTGCTGTAGTAGTAGTGGTAGTAGTTGCTGTAGTAGTAGTGGTAGTAGTAGTTGCTGTAGTAGTAGTGGTAGTAGTAGTTGCTGTTGTAGTAGTGGTAGTAGTAGTTGCTGTTGTAGTAGTGGTAGTAGTAGTTGCTGTAGCAGTAGTGGTAGTAGTAGTGATAGGGGTAGTAGTAGTGGTAGTAGTTGCTGTAGTAGTAGTGGTAGTAGTCATGATAGGGGTAGTAGTAGTGGTAGTAGTAGTGATAGGGGAAGTAGTAGTGGTAGTAGTAGTGATAGGGGTAGTAGTAGTGGTAGTAGTAGTGATAGGGGTAGTTGTAGTGGTAGTAGTTGTTGTAGTAGTAGTGGTAGTAGTAGTTGCTGTAGTAGTAGTGGTAGTAGTAGTAGTAGTAGTAGTGGTAGTAGTAGTGATAGGGGTAGTAGTAGTGGTAGTAGTTGTTGTAGTAGTAGTGGTAGTAGTTGCTGTAGTAGTAGTGGTAGTAGTAGTTGCTGTAGTAGTAGTGGTAGTAGTAGGTTCTGTAGTAGTAGTTGCTGTAGTAGTAGTGGTAGTAGTAGTGATAGGGGTAGTAGTAGTGGTAGTAGTAGTTGCTGTAGTAGTAGTGGTTGTAGTAGGTGCTGTAGTAGTAGTGGTAGTAGTAGTTGTAGTAGTAGTGGTAGTAGTAGTAGTGGTGGTAGTAGTAGTGGTGGTAGTAGTAGTGGTAGTAGTGGTAGTGGTAGTAGTGGTAGTAGTAGTAGTGGTAGTAGTAGTAGTAGTAGTGGTAGTAGTGGTAGTGGTAGTGGTAGTAGTGGTAGTAGTAGTGGTAGTAGTGGTAGTAGTGGTAGTAGTGGTAGTAGTGGTAGTAGTAGTAGTAGTAGTAGTGGTAGTAGTGGTAGTAGTAGTAGTAGTAGTAGTGGTAGTGGTAGTGGTAGTAGTAGTAGTAGTAGTAGTAGTGGTAGTAGTGGTAGTAGTGGTAGTGGTAGTAGTGGTAGTAGTAGTGGTAGTAGTGGTAGTAG
>JAVGWX010000162.1:87500-120918 GCA_036924085.1 Ariolimax columbianus
GGTGCTTGAGTCGGCTAACCTTGGAGTACGGTGCTTGAGTCGGCTAACCTTGGAGTACGGTGCTTGAGTCGGCTAACCTTGGAGTACGGTGCTTGAGTCGGCTAACCTTGGAGTACGGTGCTTGAGTCGGCTAACCTTGGAGTACGGTGCTTGAGTCGGCTAACCTTGGAGTACGGTGCTTGAGTCGGCTAACCTTGGAGTACGGTGCTTGAGTCGGCTAACCTTGGAGTACGGTGCTTGAGTCGGCTAACCTTGGAGTACGGTGCTTGAGTCGGCTAACCTTGGAGTACGGTGCTTGAGTCGGCTAACCTTGGAGTACGGTGCTTGAGTCGGCTAACCTTGGAGTACGGTGCTTGAGTCGGCTAACCTTGGAGTACGGTGCTTGAGTCGGCTAACCTTGGAGTACGGTGCTTGAGTCGGCTAACCTTGGAGTACGGTGCTTGAGTCGGCTAACCTTGGAGTACGGTGCTTGAGTCGGCTAACCTTGGAGTACGGTGCTTGAGTCGGCTAACCTTGGAGTACGGTGCTTGAGTCGGCTAACCTTGGAGTACGCTGCTTGAGTCGGCTAACCTTGGAGTACGGTGCTTGAGTCGGCTAACCTTGGAGTACGGTGCTTGAGTCGGCTAACCTTGGAGTACGGTGCTTGAGTCGGCTAACCTTGGAGTACGGTGCTTGAGTCGGCTAACCTTGGAGTACGGTGCTTGAGTCGGCTAACCTTGGAGTACGGTGCTTGAGTCGGCTAACCTTGGAGTACGGTGCTTGAGTCGGCTAACCTTGGAGTACGGTGCTTGAGTCGGCTAACCTTGGAGTACGGTGCTTGAGTCGGCTAACCTTGGAGTACGGTGCTTGAGTCGGCTAACCTTGGAGTACGGTGCTTGAGTCGGCTAACCTTGGAGTACGGTGCTTGAGTCGGCTAACCTTGGAGTACGGTGCTTGAGTCGGCTAACCTTGGAGTACGGTGCTTGAGTCGGCTAACCTTGGAGTACGGTGCTTGAGTCGGCTAACCTTGGAGTACGGTGCTTGAGTCGGCTAACCTTGGAGTACGGTGCTTGAGTCGGCTAACCTTGGAGTACGGTGCTTGAGTCGGCTAACCTTGGAGTACGGTGCTTGAGTCGGCTAACCTTGTAGTACGGTGCTTGAGTCGGCTAACCTTGGAGTACGGTGCTTGAGTCGGCTAACCTTGGAGTACGGTGCTTGAGTCGGCTAACCTTGGAGTAGGGTGCTTGAGTCGGCTAACCTTGGAGTACGGTGCTTGAGTCGGCTAACCTTGGAGTACGGTGCTTGAGTCGGCTAACCTTGGAGTACGGTGCTTGAGTCGGCTAACCTTGGAGTACGGTGCTTGAGTCGGCTAACCTTGGAGTACGGTGCTTGAGTCGGCTAACCTTGGAGTACGGTGCTTGAGTCGGCTAACCTTGGAGTACGGTGCTTGAGTCGGCTAACCTTGGAGTACGGTGCTTGAGTCGGCTAACCTTGGAGTACGGTGCTTGAGTCGGCTAACCTTGGAGTACGGTGCTTGAGTCGGCTAACCTTGGAGTACGCTGCTTGAGTCGGCTAACCTTGGAGTACGGTGCTTGAGTCGGCTAACCTTGGAGTACGGTGCTTGAGTCGGCTAACCTTGGAGTACGGTGCTTGAGTCGGCTAACCTTGGAGTACGGTGCTTGAGTCGGCTAACCTTGGAGTACGCTGCTTGAGTCGGCTAACCTTGGAGTACGGTGCTTGAGTCGGCTAACCTTGGAGTACGGTGCTTGAGTCGGCTAACCTTGGAGTACGGTGCTTGAGTCGGCTAACCTTGGAGTACGGTGCTTGAGTCGGCTAACCTTGGAGTACGGTGCTTGAGTCGGCTAACCTTGGAGTACGGTGCTTGAGTCGGCTAACCTTGGAGTACGGTGCTTGAGTCGGCTAACCTTGGAGTACGGTGCTTGAGTCGGCTAACCTTGGAGTACGGTGCTTGAGTCGGCTAACCTTGGAGTACGGTGCTTGAGTCGGCTAACCTTGGAGTACGGTGCTTGAGTCGGCTAACCTTGGAGTACGGTGCTTGAGTCGGCTAACCTTGGAGTACGGTGCTTGAGTCGGCTAACCTTGGAGTACGGTGCTTGAGTCGGCTAACCTTGGAGTACGGTGCTTGAGTCGGCTAACCTTGGAGTACGGTGCTTAAGTCGGCTAACCTTGGGGTACGCTGCTTGAGTCGGCTAACCTTGGAGTACGGTGCTTGAGTCGGCTAACCTTGGAGTACGGTGCTTGAGTCGGCTAACCTTGGAGTACGGTGCTTGAGTCGGCTAACCTTGGAGTACGGTGCTTGAGTCGGCTAACCTTGGAGTACGCTGCTTGAGTCGGCTAACCTTGGAGTACGGTGCTTGAGTCGGCTAACCTTGGAGTACGCTGCTTGAGTCGGCTAACCTTGGAGTACGGTGCTTGAGTCGGCTAACCTTGGAGTACGCTGCTTGAGTCGGCTAACCTTGGAGTACGCTGCTTTAGTCGGCTAACCTTGGAGTACGCTGCTTGAGTCGGCTAACCTTGGAGTACGCTGCTTGAGTCGGCTAGCCTTGGAGTACGCTGCTTGAGTCGGCTAACCTTGGAGTACGCTGCTTGAGTCGGCTAACCTTGGAGTACGCTGCTTGAGTCGGGTAACTTTGGAGTACACCACAACAGTCGGCCGAAGCCAGACTGCACCTAGGTTAATGGCATGCAGTAACTGTGTGTCGTATCACTTGAAAGCAATGAAAACTATGAGACCTGTTAATGTCACAGCAGATTGAAACGTATGAACAAACATCTGTGATTGTATCAACAACATTTAGAGACATGTAGAAATAGGACGTCAGGAACAGCACCACCTTTTAGTGTCCTCGAGGATGTACTGGCTCTATCACCTGGCTAAATCATCTCATTACTAGCACGCGTGTCATGAGTAGAAGGTTCGAGCAATAGCAGAGCTAGGGAAGGGTAAATTGAATTAACGATAAGCCACAGAAACGTAGTCTGGTCGAGATCGGCCGACATGAATGGTAGCTGTCTCCTCGGCCAGGCCAGGTCACAGGGGTCATGCAGGAAACGCCAGTTGGTGCAATCTTCAGGGCGCTCCATGAATAGCGGATTCGGGGCGAGATATGGGGCAACAATCATGGGCACTTGCTGTATGTTTGAGGCGAGGTGTGTGTTCTGTTTGAGGCGTGGTGTGTGTTCTGTTTGAGGCGAGGTGTGTGTTCTGTTTGAGGCGTGGTGTGTGTTTTGTTTGAGGCGAGGTGTGTGTTCTGTTTGAGGCGTGGTGTGTGTTCTGTTTGAGGCGAGGTGTGTGTTTGAGGCGAGGGGTGTGTTCTGTTTGAGGCGAGGGGTGTGTTCTGTTTGAGGCGTGGTGTGTGTTCTGTTTGAGGCGAGGTGTGTGTTTGAGGCGAGGGGTGTGTTCTGTTTGAGGCGAGGTGTGTGTTCTGTGAGGCGAGGTGTGTGTTCTGTTTGAGGCGAGGTGTGTGTTTGAGGCGAGGGGTGTGTTCTGTTTGAGGCGAGGTGTGTGTTCTGTTTGAGGCGTGGTGTGTGTTCTGTTTGAGGCGAGGTGTGTGTTTGAGGCGTGGTGTGTGTTCTGTTTGAGGCGAGGTGTGTGTTTGAGGCGAGGGGTGTGTTCTGTTTGAGGCGAGGTGTGTGTTCTGTTTGAGGCGTGGTGTGTGTTCTGTTTGAGGCGAGGTGTGTGTTTGAGGCGAGGGGTGTGTTCTGTTTGAGGCGAGGTGTGTGTTCTGTTTGAGGCGTGGTGTGTGTTCTGTTTGAGGCGAGGTGTGTGTTTGAGGCGAGGGGTGTGTTCTGTTTGAGGCGATTGGTGTGTTCTGTTTGAGGCGAGGTGTGTGTTTGAGGCGAGGGGTGTGTTCTGTTTGAGGCGAGGTGTGTGTTCTGTTTGAGGCGAGGTGTGTGTTCTGTTTGAGGCGAGGTGTGTGTTCTGTTTGAGGCGTGGTGTGTGTTCTGTTTGAGGCGAAGTGTGTGTTTGAGGCGAGGGGTGTGTTCTGTTTGAGGCGAGGGGTGTGTTCTGTTTGAGGCGAGGTGTGTGTTCTGTGAGGCGAGGTGTGTGTTCTGTTTGAGGCGAGGTGTGTGTTCTGTTTGAGGCGAGGTGTGTGTTATGTTTCAGGCGAGGTGTGTGTTTGAGGCGAGGTGTGTGTTCTGTTTGAGGCGAGGTGTGTGTTCTGTTTGAGGCGAAGTGTGTGTTCTGTTTGAGGCGAGGGGTGTGTTCTGTTTGAGGCGAGGTGTGTGTTCTGTGAGGCGAGGTGTGTGTTCTGTGAGGCGAGGTGTGTGTTCTGTTTGAGGCGAGGTGTGTGTTCTGTGTGAGGCGAAGTGTGTGATCTGTTTGAGGCGGGGTATGTGTTTGAGGCGAGGTGTGTGTTCTGTTTGAGGCGAGGCATATGCTTATTCTGAGGCGTATGGTCAGGTGAATGTAAGAGCTGGTTAATTGAACACGTCTCACAAACGATCCGACACAACATACCGTGCTGGGCAAGATTCTCTTATACTGACCACTCTTGTAACATCAAGGCCAGGTAGAAGGTACTGACCCACTCTTGTAACATCTAGGCCAGGTAGAAGGTACTGACCCACTCTTGTAACATCAAGGCCAGGTAGAAGGTACTGACCCACTCTTGTAACATCAAGGCCAGGTAGAAGGTACTGACCCACTCTTGTAACATCAAGGCCAGGTAGAAGGTACTGACCCACTCTTGTAACATCTAGGCCAGGTAGAAGGTACTGACCCACTCTTGTAACATCTAGGCCAGGTAGAAGGTACTGACCCACTCTTGTAACATCAAGGCCAGGTAGAAGGTACTGACCCACTCTTGTAACATCAAGGCTAGGTAGAAGGTACTGACCCACTCTTGTAACATCAAGGCCAGGTAGAAGGTACTGACAAACTCTTGTAACATCTAGGCCAGGTAGAAGGTACTGACCCACTCTTGTAACATCTAGGCCAGGTAGAAGGTACTGACCCACTCTTGTAACATCAAGGCCAGGTAGAAGGTACTGACCACTCTTGTAACATCAAGGACGCCTGGAACGTACTGACCACTCTTATAACATCAAGGCCAGGTAGAAGGTACTGACCCACTCTTGTAACATCTAGGCCAGGTAGAAGGTACTGACCCACTCTTGTAACATCAAGGCCAGGTAGAAGGTACTGACCCACTCTTGTAACATCAAGGCCAGGTAGAAGGTACTGACCCACTCTTGTAACATCAAGGCCAGGTAGAAGGTACTGACCAAGACGCGCCCCACCTGTCTTCCTTGTCGCACCACTGGCCAGCGGGTGAGGACCGACACCGTCATACGCATAGTTGTGAGCTTACTGAGGAGCCTTTCATTGCACTACAGCAAGAAGAACCCATGTCCACCAACTCAAGTACACATCCAGATGTAAGAGAAGCCACTGTAACCAGCGCCCAAAACGAACGTTGTTAAGGGATAAGGAGTGTATCAAGGAAACCAAGCACGTGAATATTGTGATGCACGTGTGTGTTGGAGGTCAGGTCTATCACCACAATACGAGCTTGTTCAGGTCCATTTAACGGGGTCACACTGAAGCCAGGTCTATCACCACAATACGCGCTTGTTCAGGTCCATTTAACGGGGTCACACTGAAGCCAGGTCTATCACCACAATACGCGCTTGTTCAGGTCCATTTAACTAGGTCACACAGACTTGCTGTCGTGGTGTAGGTGTCCATGTTTTCAGTTCTTATAGGATGACTGTCTGTGCGATTGTTATCCCTCCTTCGTTGATCAGTTGACTAGTCTCAGACTGGGTTTGACCTACCGTTCTACCTAGACACACAACCCAACAATGACCAGTCCCAGACTGTGTTTGACCTCCCCTTCTATCCCCACACACAACCCAACAATGACTAGTCCCAGACTGTGTTTGACCTCCCCTTCTACCTAGACACACAACCCAACAATGACCAGTCCCAGACTGTGTTTGACTTCCCCTTCTATCCCCACACACAACCCAACAATGACTAGTCCCAGACTGTGTTTGACCTCCCCTTCTATCCCCATACACAACCCAACAATGACTAGTCCCAGACTGTGTTTGACCTCCCCTTCTACCTAGACACACAACCCAACAATGACCAGTCCCAGACTGTGTTTGACCTCCCCTTCTATCCCCACACACAACCCAACAATGACTAGTCCCAGACTGTGTTTGACCTCCCCTTCTACCTAGACACACAACCCAACAATGACCAGTCCCAGACTGTGTTTGACCTCCCCTTCTATCCCCACACACAACCCAACAATGACTAGTCCCAGACTGTGTTTGACCTCCCCTTCTACCTAGACACACAACCCAACAATGACTAGTCCCAGACTGTGTTTGACCTCCCCTTCTACCTAGACACACAACCCAACAATGACCAGTCCCAGACTGTGTTTGACCTCCCCTTCTATCCCCACACACAACCCAACAATGACTAGTCCCAGACTGTGTTTGACCTCCCCTTCTACCTAGACACACAACCCAACAATGACTAGTCCCAGACTGTGTTTGACCTCCCCTTCTACCTAGACACACAACCCAACAATGACCAGTCCCAGACTGTGTTTGACCTCCCCTTCTACCTAGACACACAACCCAACAATGACCAGTCCCAGACTGTGTTTGACCTCCCCTTCTACCTAGACACACAACCCAACAATGACCAGTCCCAGACTGTGTTTGACCTCCCCTTCTACCTAGACACACAACCCAACAATGACCAGTCCCAGACTGTGTTTGACCTCCCCTTCTACCTAGACACACAACCCAACAATGACCAGTCCCAGACTGTGTTTGACCTCCCCTTCTACCTAGACACACAACCCAACAATGACTAGTCCCAGACTGTGTTTGACCTCCCCTTCTACCTAGACACACAACCCAACAATGACTAGTCCCAGACTGTGTTTGACCTCCCCTTCTACCTAGACACACAACCCAACAATGACCAGTCCCAGACTGTGTTTGACCTCCCCTTCTACCTAGACACACAACCCAACAATGACTAGTCCCAGACTGTGTTTGACCTCCCCTTCTACCTAGACACACAACCCAACAATGACCAGTCCCAGACTGTGTTTGACCTCCCCTTCTACCTAGACACACAACCCAACAATGACCAGTCCCAGACTGTGTTTGACCTCCCCTTCTACCTAGACACACAACCCAACAATGACTAGTCCCAGACTGTGTTTGACCTCCCCTTCTACCTAGACACACAACCCAACAATGAGATGTGTTCACTGTCAGATGGTACTAGACAACAACGGCCAGCTGATTGACGTTTTAGTGGAATCCACTCAAGATCTGAAACACGTGAAAACATACGGTTGTATTAAGAGAAGACCACCAACAACTGACATAAATGTGTCAAGGCAATGGTCCTGGCCTTACCTGGCGTGTTCGCCTGCTGCCAGGAAGTCAGCTGTGGCAACAACCAACCACGTCAGAAATAGAACGATGACATCATTATAACAGCGGCAAGAGGAGGAAGTGACGTAGGTGGGATGGAGGTCATTACAAAGAGAGACACCATGATCGCCAGTTGCCATCAACCAGGAACCACAGAGAGATACCATGATCGCCAGTCGCCATCAACGAGGACACACAGAGAGATACCATGATCGCCAGTCGCCATCAACCAGGAACCACAGGGAGAAACCATGGTCGCCAGTCGCCATCCACCAGGACCCACAGAGAGATACCATGATCGCCAGTCGCCATCAACCAGGAACCACAGAGAGAAACCATGATCGCCAGTCGCCATCCACCAGGAACCACAGAGAGAAACCATGATCGCCATCGACCAGGAACCACAGAGAGAAACCATGATCGCCATCCACCAGGAACCACAGAGAGAAACCATGATCGCCAGTCGCCATCAACCAGGAACCACAGAGAGAAACCATGATCGCCAGTCGCCATCCACCAGGAACCACAGAGAGAAACCAGGAACCACATAGAGAAACCATGATCGCCATCCACCAGGAACCACAGGGAGAAACCATGGTCGCCAGTCTCCATCCACCAGGACCCACAGAGAGATACCATGATCGCCAGTCGCCATCAACCAGGAACCACAGAGAGAAACCATGATCGCCAGTCGCCATCCACCAGGAACCACAGAGAGAAACCATGATCGCCATCGACCAGGAACCACAGAGAGAAACCATGATCGCCATCCACCAGGAACCACAGAGAGAAACCATGATCGCCAGTCGCCATCAACCAGGAACCACAGAGAGAAACCATGATCGCCAGTCGCCATCCACCAGGAACCACAGAGAGAAACCATGATCACCATCCACCAGGAACCACAGAGAGAAACCATGATCGCCAGTAGCCATCAACCAGGAACCACAGAGAGAAACCATGATCGCCAGTCGCCACCCACCAGGAACCACAGAGAGAAACCATGATCGCCATCCACCAGGAACCACAGAAAAAACCATGATCGCCAGTCGCCATCCACCAGGAACCACAGAGAGAAACCATGATCGCCACCCACCAGGAACCACAGAGAGAAACCATGATCGCCAGTCGCCATCCACCAGGAACCACAAAGAGAAACCATGATCGCCAGTCGCCATCCACCAGGAACCACAGAGAGAAACTATGATCGCCAGTCGCCATCCACCAGGAACCACAGAGAAACCATGATCGCCAGTCGCCATCAACCAGGAACCACAGAGAGAAACCATGATCGCCAGTCGCCATCCACCAGGAACCACAGAGAGAAACCATGATCGCCATCGACCAGGAACCACAGAGAGAAACCATGATCGCCATCCACCAGGAACCACAGAGAGAAACCATGATCGCCAGTCGCCATCAACCAGGAACCACAGAGAGAAACCATGATCGCCAGTCGCCATCCACCAGGAACCACAGAGAGAAACCAGGAACCACATAGAGAAACCATGATCGCCATCCACCAGGAACCACAGGGAGAAACCATGGTCGCCAGTCTCCATCCACCAGGACCCACAGAGAGATACCATGATCGCCAGTCGCCATCAACCAGGAACCACAGAGAGAAACCATGATCGCCAGTCGCCATCCACCAGGAACCACAGAGAGAAACCATGATCGCCATCGACCAGGAACCACAGAGAGAAACCATGATCGCCATCCACCAGGAACCACAGAGAGAAACCATGATCGCCAGTAGCCATCAACCAGGAACCACAGAGAGAAACCATGATCGCCAGTCGCCACCCACCAGGAACCACAGAGAGAAACCATGATCGCCATCCACCAGGACCCACAGAGAGATACCATGATCGCCAGTCGCCATCAACCAGGAATCACAGAGAGAAACCATGATCGCCAGTCGCCATCCACCAGGAACCACAGAGAGAAACCATGATCGCCATCGACCAGGAACCACAGAGAGAAACCATGATCGCCATCCACCAGGAACCACAGAGAGAAACCATGATCGCCAGTAGCCATCAACCAGGAACCACAGAGAGAAACCATGATCGCCAGTCGCCACCCACCAGGAACCACAGAGAGAAACCATGATCGCCATCCACCAGGAACCACAGAAAAAACCATGATCGCCAGTCGCCATCCACCAGGAACCACAGAGAGAAACCATGATCGCCAGTCGCCACCCACCAGGAACCACAGAGAGAAACCATGATCGCCATCCACCAGGAACCACAGAAAAAACCATGATCGCCAGTCGCCATCCACCAGGAACCACAGAGAGAAACCATGATCGCCAGTCGCCATCCACCAGGAACCACAAAGAGAAACCATGATCGCCAGTCGCCATCCACCAGGAACCACAGAGAGAAACTATGATCGCCAGTCGCCATCCACCAGGAACCACAGAGAAACCATGATCGCCACCCACCAGGAACCACAGAGAGAAACCATGATCGCCACCCACCAGGAACCACATAATCTTGAAGGAATGAGAGATGTGAAGTGCTTGTTCGGCTGTTCACTATACCATGGCACCACCCGAAAGGAAACAAAAACGTATTGGACAGAACATTTTAGCTGCAGCTCGTTAACGTTGATAATAAGGATTTAAAAAACGCACGCAACTCAAGATATTACGGAACTGACAACAATAGTATTGATAGTACTGATACAGCTTTTACCTGTGTGGAAACATATATGACAGAGAGAGAGAGAGACAGAGACAGAGAGAGACAGAGACAGACAGACAGAGAGAGATAGACAGAGATAGATAGATAAAGAGAGACAGAGAGAGACATATATAGAGATATATGATAGAGACAGGCAGAGAGACGAGATAGATGTAGAGAGAGATAGAGAGATATATAGATGATATATATAGAGATATAGGTAGATAGAGAGAGATAGATAGGTATATATATATATATATAGAGAGAGAGAGAGAGAGGGAGGGAGAGAAAGATGGCGATAGATAGATAAATATAGAGAGAAAGATAAATATAGAGATAGGTAGATATATATATATATATAGAGAGAGAGAAATAAATAGAGATAGAGAGAGAGAGATAGAGAGAGAGTGTGACATATAAGACATGCATGGACACACGCACGCCACTCCTGCTCATAACATCAGCTTACTGCCCGATGGAAACAGATTAATGACGGAGTTCTCAGCTGTCTGAAAGGATTTGTTACATGAGCGGACGCTGGTCTGAAATCAGGATTGGGGAGTGAGAGACCTGCAAACATTGCCGTAACAGAAACAGCCAGCATCATCAAGGTCACAGCTTACACAGGACCCAGAGAATATGTAGACATTGGATTAGTTTTCGTTGGATCTTTTTCGTCTTCTTTAATAATGCGAAATGCGCTTATCGACACAACGCATCCGACTGCAGCAGGAATTTACTTTCCATAGGGTATGAACCGACTAACATGTTTGTGTTCTGAGTTCTAATCGCTTCGCCACGCCATCCCGATAAGCTGGCTCTCCAACAACAGTTGTAGTGCTAAAACACACGCATACAAGCGGCTAGCCGGCGCGTAGCTGCATCGATTATTGCTAACTGTGCTGAGCCATGAGATGACTGGTTCCTTGTGTGACAATAGACAGGGCAACCAGAACTTCCGGTTGTAGCAGCCGTGGTGTCGGGGCAACGTCGCGTAGTGCGCGCGCACCCACATGACGTCAGCATTGTGGCCTGCCAGCGGTTGTCTGCACGTGTCTGACACAGTGACGTGGTTTTGACGACAAACATCGAATGAACATCCCCAGTTTCTGCCGTCCCTTCTTTCATCTCTCATCAATAATGAATGATTTCATTGTCAATGTCTTGTGTTAGTCGCATACCTGGTACTGTCCTGAAGGGGCATGTCTTTGAGACTTCACAGTCCACTGATTTAGGTTGTTCCATCCCCAATTAGTGCGGGATATTGTTCCGATCAGGAGTCAGCCAGCTTCAAAATATGAACACCAGAGTAAGTCTGAGAAGTCAAGGCGGCCGGCGTTATGCCGAGCACATCACCGTTAGTGTGCTGTGGTCAAGAACAAATGGGCCTTAATATCGTACGTTGTGTAAACCTGGTCTGCACTTTTTTGACGTTATTTTTACTAAGTTGATTTCCTAAACAGTAAGAATCAGGGACCCGTTTACGCCTGGGTGAGCTGGAGCGACCAACGTACCAGCTCATTCTTACGTTAGAGGCAAGCACTCTAACCACTTTACCACTGTTCACCGTGTCTGTTATCAAATACCAGCAACCATTTCACGAACAATTAGCCAGTTGAGGCCGACCGTTTCTAGTTTCTGAGCGATAACCATCATTTACCATTATCTGAGCCACCATTTACCATCCGAGCCACCATTTACCACTATCTGAGCCACCATTTACCATCCGAGCCACCATTTACCATTATCTGAGCCACCATTTACCATCCGAGCCACCATTTACCTTTATCTGAGCCACCATTTACCATCCGAGCCACCATTTACCACTATCTGAGCCACCATTTACCATCCGAGCCACCATTTACCATTATCTGAGCCACCATTTACCATCAGAGCCACCATTTACCATTATCTGAGCCACCATTTACCATCCGAGCCACCATTTACCACTATCTGAGCCACCATTTACCACTATCTGAGCCACCATTTACCACTATCTGAGCCACCATTTATCTATCCCACAGGTTCCCAACCTTCCTTCGATCCACGACCCCAGTTTATAGCAGCAAAGTGACACGCAGCCCCGCTACATTTACAACAGCCTTTCTCGTAGGCTCAAAGAAAACAAATCAAACACAGATGTCCGTATAATATAATTGTAACTTCGGACACATTAATAAATGGGATGGTTGACATTCTGAACTCGTTAACAGGCGTCCCAACATTGTGGTCGAGTTTTCGCTCATGCCGATATCTTGTCATTCTCATCAATGTCTTTCTTCTTTTGGTTTTCACATGAAGAAAAGAAAAGATTTCATGGAATAAGTTGGATGACGTGTTGGTCGTCAGATTCTTGGAAACGGGGTCATTCCTGTCGCGTGCATATTTCATGGGATTCAGATGACGAAATCTGGATGGAATTATTATTAGATGACGCAATCGACTTATCTGATTGGTGCCAGAAACATACCATTTATTATCATCATATTCATCCTCTGGTTGATCAGTCCGGAGACTGGTTGTAAGGTTGTCTGAGTATGTCTCTCCATTTTCTTCTTCTGCTTCTTCGTTCGTTCTCAATCTCCCACTACCAAACCCTGAAAGGGCTTAAGTAGCAGAATGTAGTCCAGAGAACGGAATGTGTTGTGTTATAGTTTACAGCTTGGCTGCGATATTTGCACCTTTCGGTCCAACACATCCGACTTCAGCAATCATTTTTCTAGTACCGGGTTAGCATTCCCTCTTCGATCCCTTCTCCTTAGCCAGTCTGCCTGCTGCAGCCTGTTATCCAGGATCACCGCGTGGAGGTGTAGAAGGGTCTTGGCAGCTCTGCTTCGCTGGCCCTGACGCTAGCAGTCAGCTATGGGTCGCTGACCACTGCAGCTCATGCGCTGCTCAGCATCTTGATCCCGTCTCTCCATATGACCCTATAAAGTTTTCTTCATTGCAGCATAAGTTGGTACTTGAATGCCCCTGCCTGCCTGAGACGTAAATGTGAGTCTTGGTCGCCCGGGTCCTCTCTTCCATGAATCAAGATTCAAAGGAAGAGAGATTTATGAATTCACTTACGTCAATAAATCTCTGTGCAGGACGCGATGACGTCACTGTGTGTGTTTCTTAGAAACATCTTATGTCAACACGGTGGGGTCCGCGCGTACATGTATGTGGGTCGCTTCAGTAGATCCACTGGGAACACAACATCTGAAACTACTCATATTTGCATGGGTTTATATTTGATATTTTAAAATGTTGATATTATTAACTCTAAGACGCCGAATAAAAATGAGCATTGTTTTAAGATGAATATTTGTGTGACGTTTCCGGTTTCATTCGGCGATCCCAGTTACAGCTCGTCGCGACCCAATCTGTGGTCGCGACCCAATCTGTGGTCGCTACCCATGGGTTAGAAACTGTGATCTATACAACAACCTATCATTTGGTAACACTCCCCATGGGTCTGCAGAAACCCCTATCTGCAGTAACTCCCCATGGGTCTGCAGAAACCCCTATCTGCAGTAACACTCCCCATGGGTCTGCAGAAACCCTTATCTGCAGTAACACTCCCCATGGGTCTGCAGATACCCCTATCTGCAGTAACACTCCCCATGGGTCTGCAGAAACCCCTATCTGCAGTGGGTTTACAGTAACACTGCCACAGGTTTACAGTAACACTCCCACATGTTTACAGTAACACTCCCACATGTTTACAGTAACACTCCCACATGTTTACAGTAACACTCCCACATGTTTACAGTAACACTCCCACATGTTTACAGTAATACTCCCACATGTTTACAGTAATACTCCCACATGTTTACAGTAATACTGCCACAGGTTTACAGTAATACTCCCACATGTTTACAGTAATACTGCCACAGGTTTACAGTAACACTCTCACAGGTTTACAGTAACACTGCCACAGGTTTACAGTAACACTCCCACATGTTTACAGTAATACTCCCACATGTTTACAGTAATACTGCCACATGTTTACAGTAACACTCCAACTATTAATCTGTTAATCCACATGTTAATCCAACTATTAATCTGTTGATCCATCTGTTAATATATTAATCCATCTGTTAATCCAACTGTTAATCTGTTAATCCATCCGTTAATCCAACTGTTAATCCACACCTGACTTACTGTCACGTAAGTAATGTCTGAGAGGAAGGGAATTAGTCACCTCACCTCACCTCACCTCATAACAAGATGTACACAAGTGCACTTTGGCCACCAACACTCCATCTCCGACAGCAGGGTATACTATGAAACTATCGGGATCCTTAAACCGCCAGACAGGACGCTAATTATAGCATGACCTTGCCATTTGTCACTACAATGGTCCCCTCTTAAATGCTCTACACCGGTTTGCTGCCAGCTCTAGAACATGGCCAAACTCCAGAAGAAGTATTTTTTAATTTGACGTGTTTGCCTCACTAGTTTCTACTGGCGGAGGCACGCCTATTCCACCCCAGACCGTTGTCAGCCTAGGCGATATTAAGACGCGTAAACCAGTGCTTGGGTGTATGTGTGCGTCTGTATGTACCTATGGTAGGTTTGTGCGCCCTCAGAAGCTAGCCCAACCAAAGTGCAATGGAAGGGTCTCACCCCGAGGGCGCGTGTGAAAGTTGTGCAAGAGTGTGGTTGTAGGACAGTCAAATGGAACAGAGTGAGGTGAGAAGAGAGAGGCATCTCCAGAATAAGTAATGAGTGTTTTATTGAAAATAGAAAAGCCGTACATGTGTGTGTCTGCTATTGTCCTCCACAGGCAGAGGTCTGGAGCGTGTTTATAGCTATGCTGAAGAAGAGCAGGAGAAACCTTCACGCCTGCACGGAGGTGGGGCTCATTGGGCTGGCGTTAGTCTTGTTGAATGAGGCGGACGAGGTTACAGCAGGTAGGTCAAGGACGTTATGTCTATTAGATTGTGTCCTGTTCACAGGAGTGGCAGTCTACGATCAGGCTCTAGAATGAATATAAGGGATTAACACACAATTCCCTTTTCTGGCCCCAGTCACCTTGTGTGGTGTGGGGTGAGCCACCTTGTGTGGTGTGGGGTGAGCCACCTTGTGTGGTGTGGGGTGAGCCACCTTGTGTGGTGTGGGGTGGGATGCAGAGGGGTTGTTATTTCCCCCAGTCTGTGGGATCATGAGACGGACGGGACCTGGTAATTGTCGGGTAAGTACACGCATCCAGTCAGCCAGGCCTGCTGTCACTACAAACAGCTGGTTAAGGATGATACGCCCGTTGCTGAAGGGTTAATAGACTGACCATAGCTAGCCAGCAGAACCGGTGTGTACAAGCAGATTGTAGAGAGCTAACAAGATTGCTGGCCATGACCTGGGCCAAGCACATTATTGTCCATCCTTGACCATTTGAAGCACCATAAGGAGCACTGGCCACAACGTCATTTTAAATACCACCCCCTCCTCCTTTAGTAAGGTAGAACAAATAACGTCCAGTCATGACATGGTGCACCATTCCCACAGACCGAAACCTGCCTAGTGTGAATAGCTTTCTGGATTTGGAAGAGATCTCTAGAAACAAGAGCCCATATATAATGCAGGAATAAAAGAAAGCTCTAGAAACAAGAGCCCATATAAAATAGAAAATTAACTCCTTTTCCTGTACATCTGAAGACCATCAATGTACACTACGACTTTATTTGTTCCGTCTCTGGTTGGTGTCATAGCACACGTGACAGTCATGCGATGTATGGTTAAGTTAGAGTCTTCCATAGATGTATGATTAACTTAGAGTCTTCCATAGATGTATGATTAACTTAGAGTCTGACATAGATGTATGATTAACTTAGAGTCTGACATATATGTATGATTAACTTAGAGTCTGACATATATGTATGGTTAACTTAGAGTCTGACATAGATGTATGGTTAAGTTAGAGAGTCTGGTTTAGATGTATGGTTAAGTTAGAGTCTGACATGGATGTATGGTTAAGTTAGAGTCTGACATGGATGAATGGTTAAGTTAGAGTCTGACATAGATGTATGGTTAAATTAGAGCCTGACATAGATGTATGGTTAAGTTAGAGTCTGAAATAGATGTATGGTTAAGTTAGAGAGTCTGGATTATATTTGTGGTTAAGTTAGAGTTTGGTTTATATTTGTGGTTAAGTTAGTCTGGTTTATATTTTTTGTTAAGTTAGTCTGGTTTATATTTGTGGCTAAGTTAGTCTGGCTTAAATTTGTGATTAAGTTAGAGAGTCTGGTTTATATTTGTGGTTAAGTTAGTCTGGCTTATATTTGTGGTTAAGTTAGAGAGTCTAGTTTATATTTGTGGTTAGGTTAGTCTGGTTTATATTTGTGGTTAAGTTAGTCTGGTTTATATTTGAGGTTAAGTTAGTCTGGTTTATATTTGTGGTTAAGTTAGAGAGTTTGGCTTATATTTGTGGTTAAGTTAGTCTGGTTTATATTTGTGGTTAAGTTAGAGAGTCTGGTTTATATTTGTGGTTAAGTTAGATAGTCTGGTTTATATTTGGGGTTAAGTTAGTCTGGTTTATATTTGTGGTTAAGTTAGTCTGGCTTATATTTGTGGTTAAGCTAGTCTGGCTTATATTTGTGTTTAAGTTAGTCTGCTTTATATTTGTGGTTAAGTTAGTCTGGTTTATATTGTGGTTAAGTTAGAGAGTCTGGTTTATATTTGTGGTTAAGTTAGTCTGGTTTATATTTGAAGTTAAGTTAGTCTGGTTTATATTGTGGTTAAGTTAGAGAGTCTGGTTTATATTTGTGGTTAAGTTAGTCTGGTTTATATTTGTGGTTAACTTAATCTGGTTTATATTTGTGCTTAAGTTAGTCTGTTTTTATATTTGTGGTTAAGTTAGTCTGGTTTAGATGTGTTGTTAAGTGAGAGAGTCTGGTTTATATTTGTGGTTAAGTTAGTCTGGTTTATATTTGTGGTTAAATTAATCTGGTTTATATTTGTGGTTAGTTAGTCTGGTTTATATTTGTGGTTAAGTTAGTCTGGTTTATATTTGTGGTTAAGTTAGTCTGGTTTAGTTGTGTGGTTAAGTGAGAGATTCTGGTTTATATTTGTGGTTAAGTTAGTCTGGTTTATATTTGTGGTTAAATTAATCTGGTTTATATTTGTGGTTATATTAATCTGGTTTATATTTGTGGTTAGTTAGTCTGGTTTATATTTGTGGTTAAGTTAGCCTGGTTTATATTTGTGGTTAGTTAGTCTGGTTTATATTTGTGGTTAAGTTAGCCTGGTTTATATTTGTGGTTAAGTTAGTCTGGTTTATATTTGTGGTTAACTTAGTCTGGTTTAGATGTGTGGTTAAGTGAGAGAGTCTTGTTTATATTTGTGGTTAAGTTAGTCAGGTTTATATTTGTGGTTAAATTAATCTGGTTTATATTTGTGGTTAAGTTAGAGAGTCCCGTTCAGCTATGAAGGGTTGCCAGAGATTCTAAAAAGTCCTGTTCAGCTATGAAGGTCTAGTCTTGTCAATCTTTGACTATTTCCAGATCAATATTCATGTACCTTATCAATCTTGATATTTATACTAAACTCGCCGGAGAAGTGATCAATCTTGGAATGAGCACCATTAACTCTTCATCAGGACCAGTTATGAGACTTCGCTTGAACGGCCTCCTACATGACAGCGACATCCTTGATACCTCTTGATCTGGTCTGGAGTTCATCATGAAATCAATCGATACACTCAAGGATCGCCCTCTAGTTTCTTTTGGGGGAGTGAGTCTAGCATCGCTCTCGTGCTTTCCTCGTCCTCAATTGAGATGACATCTGTCAGACATAGTCTCAGCGGTTTGAAAGAATGCATTAGCTATTCGACTCCCAGAGAATCAAAGGGCATACGTCTATGATCGATGACAGCTGGCCAGAAAATCAATCAGTGCAAATTGATTGTAAAATGTCTGCTGAGATACTGCACTGGCAGTTTATAGGCAATCACTATGGTGCCACCCCTCTGCTGGTGTCACCCGGTGACCCTTCGCACAATCCCAGTGACGCCACTGGACCCTAGCCTAGATTTATGGTTAAGTGACCTGGTGGGACTGCGTGGACTAGTGGTTAAGTGACATGACTCACAACCTGAAGGTGCTGGGTTCGATCCCCATCATAGCACCGGCCGTTACCCCGGGGAAGCAAGCCCTTAGAAAATGCAGGAGGAAGCAGGCCCTTACATAAAATGCATGCTGAAGTCGGATGTACTGGGCCGACAGGCGCAAAATAAAACTACAGTGCATCGCACACCGCCTTGGGAAATAGAGAAATAAGGCAAACACAAACAAAAATTAATAAATAATGGTTAAGTGAGTCTAGTCTAGATTTACGGATAAGTGAGTCTAATCTAGGTGTATGGATAATTGAGTCTAGTCTAGATTTATGGATAAGTGAGTCTAATCTAGGTGTATGGATAAGTGAGTCTAGTCTAGATTTATGGTTAAGTGAGTCTAGTCTAGATGTATGGATAAGTGAGTCTAGTCTAGATTTATGGTAAAGTGAGTCTAGTCTAGATGTGTGGATAAGTGAGTCTAGTCTAGGTTTATGATTAAGTGAGTGTAGTTTAGACTTATGGTTAAGATAGTTTAGTCTAGTCTAGATTTAAGGTTAAGTGAGTCTAGATTTAAGGTTAAGTGAGTCTAGATTTATGGTTAAGTGAGTCTAGATTTAAGGTTAAGTGAGTCTAGATTTACGGTTAAGTGAGTCTACATTTATGGTTAAGTGAGTCTAGTCTAGATGTATAGTTAAGTGAGTCTAGTCTAGATTTATGGTTAAGTGAGTCTAGTCTAGATGTATGGATAAGTGAGTCTAGTCTAGGTTTATGATTAAGTGAGAGTAGTTTAGACTTATAGTTAAGATAGTTTAGTCTAGTCTAGATTTATGGTTAAGTGAGTCTAGTCTAGATGTATAGTTAAGTGAGTCTAGTCTAGATTTATGGTTAAGTGAGTCTAGTCTAGATGTATAGTTAAGTGAGTCTAGTCTAGATGTATAGTTAAGGGAGTCTAGTGTAGATTTACGGTTAAGTGACAGACTAACGTAATTGTATGGTGAAGTTAGGGTTTAGTAAGAGTGACCTATAGATGTGTGGATATATGAGAGCCTGGAATTGTTGTTATATTGTTGTCAGAGCATAGCATTAGCTGTATGGTTACATATGAGCATTCATGTATTTTGTGATGTGATATGTATATATATATATATATATGAGAGAGAGAGAGAGAGAGAGAGAGAGAGAGAGAGAGAAAGTTACGTTAAAAGTGAGAAACATTGTTTGTGCATTAATGATAGCCCATTGAGCGTGATTGCATGCCTTGACCCATGAAAGCAATAATGTGATTTGTCCCACTTTGCATTAACCAGAAGCCCGGGACATGCAAGCAGCTGTACATGGTAATAACATTAACCTACTTCTGTCCTGTCTCATTAACCAGTGACATTTGTCAGTCAATGACTGCTCGCTGGTCAGGTGTTAGCAAATGCCGGAACGGCTCTGTGTTCATGTATCCAGTGATTGTCACTTGCAGTACCGTGCCTAAGCTTGAAGCTTGTGTTTATCAATCAATTGGCACTATTCAATATAGTATATGCTTCAGCACAAAGCTTTCCAAGCTTGTCGTAATCAATGGACATATTTCTAATGGCAGCTAAATGTAATTAGCATGTTCTTTGCAGAACGTCGCTTCACATAACCACACCCCTACCTGGATGTGATCAGGTTCTTGGCAGGTGTGCAGCACAACCCTACCTGGATGTGATCATGCAGCACAACCCTACCTGACTGTGATTAGGTTCTTGGCAGGTGTGCAGCACAACTCTACCTGGATGTGATCAGTTTCTTGGCAGGTGTGCAGCACAACCCTACATGACTGTGATCAGGCTCTTGGCAGGTGTGCAGCACAACCCTACCTGGATGTGATCAGTTTCTTGGCAGGTGTGCAGCACAACCCTACCTGGATGTGATCAGGTTCTTGGCAGGTGTGCAGCACAACCCTACCTGGATGTGATCAGTTTCTTGGCAGGTGTGCAGCACAACCCTACCTGACTGTGATCAGGTTCTTGGCAGGTGTGCAGCACAACCCTACCTGGATGTGATCAGGTTCTTGGCAGGTGTGCAGCACAACCCTACCTGGATGTGATCAGGTTCTTGGCAGGTGTGCAGCACAACCCTACCTGATTGTGATCAGGTTCTTGGCAGGTGTGCAGCACAACTCTACCTGGATGTGATCAGGTTCTTGGCAGGTGTGCAGCACAACCCTACCTGGATGTGATCAGGTTCTTGGCAGGTGTGCAGCACAACCCTACCTGATTGTGATCAGGTTCTTGGCAGGTGTGCAGCACAACCCTACCTGGATGTGATCAGGTTCTTGGCAGGTGTGCAGCACAACCCTACCTGGATGTGATCAGGTTCTTGGCAGGTATGCAGCACAACCCTACCTGATTGTGATCAGGTTCTTGGCAGGTGTGCAGCACAACCCTACCTGGATGTGATCAGGTTCTTGGCAGGTGTGCAGCACAACTCTACCTGATTGTGATCAGTTTCTTGGCAGGTAGGTTGCCATTAGTTTCCGTACGTGGGGGAGCGACCGTACAGAGACAGCAAACTGAACTAGGTGGGATTCAGAATGTTTGACATTTGTTATTTTGGAATTCATTTTAAACTTTCGAATATTGTCGTATTTGGAACAAACTCAATAAAAAGAAGCAAATAAAACATAAGGAGAAAGAAACCAAATGAGATGAATGTAAGAAATGTTGAACATATATGGTCTAAGACAAACTGGCAGAGTTGTATAAGGAAAATCCACCAGTTGAAATCTAGAGGGAATGACGAGAACACAAGAATAAAGGATCCTGGCAGCAAATAGTGGCTTCTAGACTTGACAATATCCTGGCAGCAAATAGTGGCTCCTAGACTCGACAATATACTGGCAGCAAATAGTGGCTCCTAGACTCGACAATATCCTGGCAGCAAATAGTGGCTCCTAGACTCGACAATATCCTGGCAGCAAATAGTGGCTCCTAGACTCGACAATATCCTGGCAGCAAATAGTGGCTCCTAGACTCGACAATATCCTGGCAGCAAATAGAAGCTATTCAACAAACTCTTGTCACATTATAGATAATCATGATTCGGCTGGCGGTTCAGCAGGAGCATGATGGCTACCTGCAGGCAGCCTTATTGTGGGAAGCCTGTGCCAGATCATGGATATGTTCGTGTAGAAGTTTAATGATCACTTTGTTTGACGTGAGCATGGTGAGGCTGTCAGCCTCAGGCACAAACCCCTTTAATCAACTATTACAACGGGCCTAGTCAGACACCTAAACATGCTGTCACAAATTGGCTCGGTTCTAGATGTACACAGGCACATCGAACAAGCAATGAGGCCTAGGCACACACAATGAGGCCTAGACACACGCAATGAGGCCTAGGCACACGCAATGAGGCCTAGGCACACGCAATGAGGCCTAGGCACATGCAATGAGGCCAAGGCACGCGCAATGAGGCCTACACGAACACACAATGAAGCCTACAGACGGATGGATACAAGACTCGAAACAGGTTTGAACAACCGACATACCACAGCCACAGCGGGACACAATTATTGCTGACATTACCATACAACGTGCATCTACCTTGGGATGGAGCAATGTCTAGTTTGGAAGGGAACAAACCCTAAATTGGAAGAAAGCAACACCTAAATTGGAACAGAGCAGCGTCTAAATTGGATAGAAACAATGGCTAAATTGGATGGAAACAACACCTAAATTTGAAGGGAGCAACGCCTAAATTGGATGGAAACAACACCTAAATTAGAAGAAAGCAACACCTAAATTAGGAGGCAGAAACACCTAAATTGGATGGAAACACCTAAATTGGATGGAAACATCTAAATTGGAAGAAAGCAACACCTAAATTGGATGGAAACAACACCTAAATTGGATGGAAACAACGCCTAAATTGGATGGAAACGCCTAAATTGGAAGAAAGCAAAGCCTAAATTGGATGGAAACAACGCCTTTAAATTGGATGGAAACAACACCTAAATTGGATGGAAACAACACCTAAATTGGGAGGCAGAAACACCTAAATTGGACGGAAACAACGCCTTTAAATTGGATGGAAACAACACCTAAATTGGATGGAAACAACACCTAAATTGGGAGGCAGAAACACCTAAATTGGACGGAAACAACACCTAAATTGGATGGAAACAACATCTAAATTGGAAGAAAGAAACACCTAAATTGGATGGAAACAACGCCTAAATTGGAAGAAAGCAACACCTAAATTGGGAGGAAACAACACCTAAATTGGATGGAAACAACGCCTAAATTGGATGGAAACGCCTAAATTGGAAGAAAGCAAAGCCTAAATTGGATGGAAACAACGCCTTTAAATTGGATGGAAACAACACCTAAATTGGATGGAAACAACACCTAAATTGGGAGGCAGAAACACCTAAATTGGACGGAAACAACACCTAAATTGGATGGAAACAACGCCTAAATTGGATGGAAACGCCTAAATTGGAAGAAAGCAAAGCCTAAATTGGATGGAAACAACGCCTTTAAATTGGATGGAAACAACACCTAAATTGGATGGAAACAACGCCTAAATTGGATGGTAACGCCTAAATTGGAAGAAAGCAAAGCCTAAATTGGATGGAAACAACGCCTTTAAATTGGATGGAAACAACACCTAAATTGGATGGAAACAACACTTAAATTGGGAGGCAGAAACACCTAAATTGGACGGAAACAACACCTAAATTGGAAGAAAGCAACACCTAAATTGGGAGGAAACAACACCTAAATTGGATGGAAACAACATCTAAATTGGAAGAAAGTACACCTAAATTGGATGGAAACAACACCTAAATTGGATGGAAACAACGCCTAAATTGGATGGAAACGCCTAAATTGGAAGAAAGCAAAGCCTAAATTGGATGGAAACAACGCCTTGAAATTGGATGGAAACAACACCTAAATTGGATGGAAACAACACCTAAATTTGGAGGCAGAAACACCTAAATTGGACGGAAACAACATCTAAATTGGAAGAAAGCAACACCTAAATTGGATGGAAACAACACCTAATTTGGATGGAAACAACACCTAAATTGGATGGAAACAACGCCTAAATTGGATGGAAACAACACCTAAATTGGAAGAAAGCAACACCTAAATTGGATGGAAACAACACCTAAATTGGGAGGAAACACCTAATTTGGAAGGAAACAACACCTAAATTGGATGGAAATAACACCTAAATTGGATGGAAACAACACCTAAATTGGATGGAAACAACACCTAATTTGGATGGAAACAACACCTAAATTGGATGGAAACAACACCTAATTTGGATGGAAACAACACCTAAATTGGATGGAAACAACGCCTAAATTGGATGGAAACAACACCTAAATTGGAAGAAAGCAACACCTAAATTGGGAGGAAACACCTAATTTGGAAGGAAACAACACCTAAATTGGAAGAAAGCAACACCTAAATTGGGAGGAAACAACACCTAAATTGGGAGATAGAAACACCTAAATTGGATGGAAACAACACCTAAATTGGAAGAAAGCAACACCGAAATTGGAATAAAGCAACACCTAAATTGGAATAAAGCAACACCTAAATTTGGAGATAGAAACACCTAAATTAGAAGGGAACAACACCTAAATTGGAAGAAAGCAACACCTAAATTGGGAGGCATTGCTCACATCGTATTGTTTGACCTAGCTTGAAGAGAACGGTCTTGTTGAAGAAATAGACTTCCCCAGAGTGTAGCATGAATATCAATGAACAGTTATATAAGAAGTGCATGTGCGCAAGAAGGGGCCACTAAGATCAAGTGCATGTACAGCCGATTCCCTATCTCATCGACTGTGCTGCTAAATGTATCCAGGACTAGGTAGACAGAAAAAGAAGACGGCCATTTGGTTGTAAGTTGTCATCATGAAGCACGAAACGGGCACATGTCTAATGGTGGACACAGTGCTCCGTGTGAAACTCATCTGCCACACCCTTCCAACGTGCTCTTTTTCTGGTTATTGTAATGTGCTAACACGTTTCACTCAAATCAATTATTTCAGCCTGAAGATGCAGGCCAGTTTTTGGTTTTGTAGAAATATTAATGAACTTTGCAGTTTTTCTGAGGGCATTTGCTGCACAATTATATCAAATGTAATGTTTAGTTTGTTACTGAATGTAAATACCATACAATATTAGGTATTTGCGCTAGTAATTCTAATCGCATGGCTGACAATCATTGGATACATGTGAGTCTGCTAAATGGGGTATCATTGGTACGCGAGCCATTTCATTTTCTTGCCTTGGTCACTATTAATTTACCACTGCATGTCGACTGCCAATCTGGACACTCTCTAGTCTCCAAATTGATTTGGTGTGATATAGTTTGAGATTTCACCGATTTTGTACCAGACAAACTGAATGGCCTCAAATGAACATATAGAAAAAATGCACGGTCATGAGTAGTAAAAATAGAGAATCGTGTCCGTGTCATCTTTTATGTATGTTTTGATTGATCTGGTTGTTGACTTCGATGCAGCTAGTCTAACTGTGTTCTATGTGAAAGCAGTAGAAGAAAGTCCGGTGTGTTGTGACACGTGATTTGAGTTGCAGCTTACCTGTATCATGCATGTAGTACTGCTTCCGGCAGTTTGACGGCTGGCGTCAGAAATAAGAGTCATCGTTGAGAGTCAACGAGTCTTGAATGAGGGCTAGTCACGTCAACGAGTCTTGGACGAAGGAACGTCAATGAGTCTTGGATGAGGGCTAGTCACGTCAGTGAGTCTTGGATGAGGGCACGTCAATGAGTCTTGGATGAGGGCTAGTCACGTCAACGAGTCTTGGATGAAGGCACGTCAATGAGTCTTGGATGAGGACACGTCAATGAGTCTTGGATGAGGGCTAGTCACGTCAACGAGTCTTGGATGAGGACACGTCAACGAGTCTTGGACGAGGGCACGTCAATGAGTCTTGGATGAGAGAACGTCAATGAGTCTTGGATGAGGACTAGTCACGTCAACGAGTCATGGATGAGGATACGTCAACGAGTCTTGAATGAGGACACGTCAACGAGTCTTGGATGAGGGCACGTCAATAAGTCTTGGATGAGGGCACATCAACGAGTCTTGGATGAGGGCACGTCAACGAATTTTGGATGAGGGTAGAAACAATGAAAGAAGTAACAGTTGTCCAAATATATTGTAGATGGTTAGTGAGTCATGGCACGGTGTTAAACATCACACCTGACGGACAGCTTAAATGAAAGAAATTCAAGGAACAATTAACGGGAAGTAAATAGCAAGAAGAGAAAATACAATAGTTTAGTTTTAAAGTTTACCACCAAAACAAGTGAAGGACAGCTCTTTATGTTGTAACTGAAACACCGAGAGGTGGTCAGACAAATGTCTCTTAGTCTACCACCAAGACAAGTGAAAGAAAGCTCTTTATGTTGTATACGAAACACTGAGAGGTGGTCAGACAAATGTCTCTTAGAATCTACCACCAAGACCGTCCCAAATGATGGATGTGAGCAACAAGACCGTCCAAAATGATGGATGTGAGCACCAAGACAGTCCCAAATGATGGATGTAAGCACCAAGACCGTCCCAAATGATGGATGTGAGCACCAAGACCGTCCCAAATAATGGATGTGAGCACCAAGACCGTCCCAAATGATGGATGTGAGCACCAAGACCGTCCCAAATGATGGATGTGAGCACCAAAACCGTCCCAAATGATGGATGTGAGCACCAAGACCGTCCCAAATGATGGATGTGAGCACCAAGAACAATCTCAGATTGAACCAGGAAAACAAGAAACAGAATATGTTTGAGATCGTTATTTGCAGCCAACCTTCAGTATACAGTCATCTGATCTGGATACAAGAACATACAGTCATCTGATCTGGATACAACAACATACAGTCATCTGATCTGGATACAACAACATACAGTCATCTGATCTGGATACAAGAACATTCAGTCATCTGATCTGGATACAATAACATACAGTCATCTGATCTGGGTACAACAACATACAGTCATCTGATCTGGATACAACAACATACAGCCATCTGATCTGGATACAACAACATACAGTCATCTGATCTGGATACAAGAACATTCAGTCATCTGATCTGGATACAATAACATACAGTCATCTGATCTGGGTACAACAACATACAGTCATCTGATCTGGATACAACAACATACTGGATCTGATCTGGATACAACAACATACAGTCATCTGATCTGGGTACAACAACATACTGGATCTGATCTGGATACAACACCATACTGGATCTAATCTGGATACAACAACATACTGTATTTGTTCTGGATACAAGATACTGGTTCTGATCTGGATACAACATACTGGATCTGATCTGGATACAACAGCATACTGGATCTAGTATGTATACAACAACATACTGGATCTGATCAGGATACAACATACTGGATATGATCTGGATACAACAACATACTGGATCTGGTCTGGAGTCGTGCCATAGACTTATCCATACCCATTTTGTACGAGTTGTGCTGAATCCCATTGCTTGTATTGATATTCACGCTGATTGGTCTGGGTTGTCTGGAGACAGACACATTGGTCTGGGTTGTCTGGAGACAGTTACATTCGTCTGGGTTGTCTGGAGACAGACACATTGGTCTGGGTTGTCTGGAGACAGTTACATTCGTCTGGGTTGTCTGGAGACAGACACATTGGTCTGGGTTGTCTGGAGACAGACACATTCGTCTGGTACGTTTGTTGTCTGGAGAGAGACATATTCGTCCATGTGACTGGCTGGCTATCTAGTGTTAACTTGGTTGTGTTAGACCTTATCTGATTGGATAGCCAGGTCAGGCCAGTCCATTGGAGCACAGGGGCGTCTCAGTATGAAGAGCAGAGAATCCAGCAATGGATCTGACCAGCTGCCAGCTTTTGATACTAAACCTGACATGTGGGAAATGACTAATCTGTGTAGTGGGCCATCAGGACCAAATGATAATGCTAGTTTCTATAAGAATATGTTCAGATTGCCTGTTACAGGACTGCCCGACTTTCAGCCATCAGGACCAAATGATAATGCTAGTTTCTATAAGAATATGTTCAGATTGCCTGTTACAGGACTGCCCGACTTTCAGCCATCAGGACCAAATGATAATGCTAGTTTCTATAAGAATATGTTCAGATTGCCTGTTACAGGACTGCCCGACTTTCAGCCATCAGGACCAAATGATAATGCTAGTTTCTATAAGAATATGTTCAGATTGCCTTTTACATGACTGCCCGACTTTCAGTTTGAAACAATCAACTTTTCTGTTGGGTTCTGTTGCACCCTATTATGGGTCTGGGCTATTTGATGATGGTTTCTCTGCTTGTGCTTGATGTTTTATTGATGAGCTGGCACCTATTAACACATTCTTTCAGAAACAGAAAAAACACACTTTCCCCCAGAAGTTGCTTCACCGACTACAGTGCACCTAGCTCCCCCATTGACATTGCTTTAATAGTATAGCCGTATTGAGACTGATGTCACGAGCTAGCGTTTGGCAGCTGGTCCGCGTGGACATGCTCCACAGTAGACATAAATAATAATAGTTGTCCATCACAAGTGATGAAGACCACTCTCTTCGTTCAGCCGTGTGGACAGTCGCATCTCTGGCTGTGTCCGCTGAAATGGGTGACTTGCGCGGTTATTTGGATTAAAGTGAGGAAGAAACTGCGCCTTTTGTCAACCTCACTCACAGAGCCTAAGCTACCTTTTGCCAGTGGCAAGACATTCATCGAGACGACTGGAGATAGCATAGGATGCAGATTTTTGTCTCAGGGTTACCACCGAAGCCTTTCCGTAAACATGTAACCCCCAGGGTAGAAATGTGGGATGGCATCTAACGCAGTTTGTCGTGCCTTTTCGATAACCACAAGAGGTCGTATGGACAACACTCAGCGTGTGAGTGGGTCTGGCATCTCTCCTCTGCTGTATTCAGCTCATCATAGTAGCATCTAAAACTCCCACACGCCAAATTCGCGAAGGTGAACCGGCAGAATTAACCCGTGAAATACGACACAGGTATAAGCGTAGTGCCATTCAGCCGGCGTCCAGACCAGGATAAACGGATGGAAGAAATCACAAAAAAAAAGAACGAAATAACATGTCCAGACGGAAAACAACAGCACGTTTCAGTGAACACAAGTGTAAGTCGTCGACTAGTGTGAATTCCAGGCAAATCCGTGGTCTAGCGGCATCCATAATGATCCAAAACATTAGAGAAATGTAGACTCGCAGCCAGTTATGGCGCCATCTTTGCCAGATTTTTGACAAATGCAGCGCACTAATCCAAGCCCCGTCTGACTTATCAAGCCAAAACATGAACATCTAAAGATATATTGGACTAAGGGCAGAAAATATGTGTGTGATTCATTGGAAAAGTCTTTTCTTCTTCCTGTTTTCTGTGGTGCCCACCGGTCATTGATACGATCTTTGACTCTTGTTTTTCTGGCAAAGGACGACAATTTAAGGATGCCTGTGCTGGCTGCCAGTTTTCACCAGAACTAAAGTTGACATATTGCTAACTCTGACATTAGACATATATGTGACTATCTAGCCTCTCCCATCTGTCCTGACTCACCAGCCCTTTTGTTAACACCAAGAAGTCCTGACAACTTGACTTGTTACGTAGCCGCCGTGTTGGTGTTACCAGGTGTTAACTTGATATCAACTTGTATGTTACATTGATGCTTGGCATGACCGTTACAATGTTGTCAATGTGCCCATTGTTATAGATCGCTGTGGGATGACCCTGGAATGAGTCCAACATAATAATTCAACAAAGAGCATGCATGGCTGAACGGTTCTTTGACTGTGGGCACGGTAACCACGTCCACTCCTTAAACCTGTAGGGATTAGTGAACCAAAGTTGATGACCTAATGTCTTGACACTCCTTAAACATGTAGGGATTGGTGAACCAAAGTTGATGACCTAATGTCTTGACACTCGTTAAACCTGTAGAGATTAGTGAACCAACGTTAAGGACCTAATGGCTTAACACTCCTTAAACATGTAGGGACTAGTGAACCAAAGTTGAGGACCTAATGTCTTGACACTCGTTAAACCTGTAGGGATTAGTGAACCAAAGTTAAGGACCTAATGGCTTAACACTCCTTAAACATGTAGGGACTAGTGAACCAAAGTTGAGGACCTAATGTCTTGACACTCGTTAAACCTGTAGGGATTAGTGAACCAAAGTTGAGGACCTAATGGCGTAACACTCCTTAAACATGTAGGGACTAGTGAACCAAAGTTGAGGACCTAATGTCTTGACATTCCTTAAACCTGTAGGGACTAGTGATCCAAAGTTGAAGACCGAATGTCTTGACCTTAAGTCCTGCTGCAACAGTTAACACATTTCTAGTGACAAGTTTACCTGTTGTTAGATTGATCGGATCTGTACCAAAACTCGGGACTTTTAGTTAGGCTCGCAATCCGGATCAATATTAGCATGCAGCGCGTGGGTTATGTTTGGAGTAGTCCTTGGTCGAACCCACCTCATCTGAGATAGGGAAAACAAATATTCCTCTCCTTACCTTCAAAACCGGACACCCCCCCCCCCCCCCCCCCCAATAGCCATAATCCTTCATCCTGTCTCTTTATTAAAAGACGGCGTTAGTAGGGGGTCCAAGGGTAACACCTGTTTTCGAAAGAATTCATCACGTGTTACGGGTGGTACCTGTTCGCCGGCATGTTTATGATTGAGTATCGGTCGACGGTTGTAACCCGGGGGACATCTTTGATGATACTGTCTTTCAAAAATAAGAGCAGCACAAATAGTTGAGGCTTATCTGTAATTGAGGCTCGTCTGTTATTGGGGCTCGTCTGTTGTTGAGGCTCGTCTGTTATTGGGGCTCGTCTGTTGTTGAGGCTCGTCTGTTATTGGGGCTCGTCTGTTGTTGAGGCTCGTCTGTTATTGGGGCTCGTCTGTTGTTGAGGCTCGTCTGTTATTGAGGCTCGTCTGTTATTGAGGTTCATCTGTTATTGAGGCTCATCTGTTATTGAGGCTCATCTGTTATTGAGGCTCGTCTGTTATTGAGGCTCGTCTGTTATTGAGGCTCGTCTGTTGTTGAGGCTCGTCTGTTATTGGGGCTCGTCTGTTGTTGAGGCTCGTCTGTTATTGAGGCTCATCTGTTATTGAGGCTCATCTGTTATTGAGGCTCGTCTGTTATTGAGGCTTGTCTGTTTCGTCGGTTATTGATGCTCGTCTGTTATTGAGGTTCGTCTATTATTGAGGCTCGTTTGTTATTGAGGCTCGTCTGTTATTGAGGCTCGTCTGTCATTGAGGCTCGTCTGTTTCGTCGGTTATTGATGCTCGTCTGTTATTGAGGCTCGTCTGTTATTGAGGCTCATCTGTTATTGAGGCTCGTCTGTTATTGATGCTTGTCTGTTTCGTCGGTTATTGAGGCTCGTCTGTTATTGAGGCTCGCCTGTTATTGAGGCTCGTCTGTTATTGAGGCTCGTCTGATATGAAGGCTCGTCTGTTATTGAGACTCGTCTGTTTCGTCGGTTTTTGATGCTCGTCTGTTATTGAGGCTCGTCTGTTATTGAGGCTCGTCTGTTATTGAGGCTCGTCTGTTATTGAGGCTCGTCTGTTATTGAGGCTCGTCTGTTATTGAGGCTCGTCTGTTATTGAGGCTCATCTGTTATTGAGGCTCGTCTGTTATCGAGGCTTGTCTGTTTCGTCGGTTATTGATGCTCGTCTGTTATTGAGGCTCGTCGGTTATTGAGGCTCGTCTGTTTTTGAGGCTCGCCTGTTATTGAGGCTCGTCTGTTATTGAGGCTCGTCTGTTATTGAGGCTCGCATGTTATTGAGACTCGTATGTTTCGTCGGTTATTGACGCACGTCTGTTATTGAGGCTCGTCTGTTATTGAGGGTCGTCTGTTATTGAGGCTCGTCTGTTATTGAGGCTCATCTGTTATTGAGGCTCGTCTGTTATTGAGGCTCGTCTGTTATTGAGGTTTGTCTGTTTCGTCGGTTATTGATGCTCGTCTGTTATTGAGGCTCGTCTGTTATTGAGGCTTGTCTGTTATTGAGGCTCGTCTGTTATTGAGAACCGCAGGGAAGGAGAGAATAGTAACACCGAATAGCTGATACAATCTTACTTCAATGTGCCCAGGTAATATGTTTGTTTCCTGCATTTATTTAATGCTCTTTTCCTATACATAGGTAGAATGTTTACTTTTTATACATAGGTAGAATGTTTACTTCCTATGTTTGAGTAGAATGACGATTTTACTAAAGCACTTGTTTTTTATGGAAATGGTAAACAATGATTTCTTCCCACTATCAACTTCATCAGGCGCAACCATTGCTAAGTCTTGTTCACTCGGCAGTTGCTTGGTCACATCTAGCAGGTACTGTCGATAGCTCTGAGCAGGTTACAGGTGACACTGACAAACACGCTCTCACACCTAACAGGTTACAGGTGACACTGACAAACACGCTCTCACACCTAGCAGGTTACCAGGTGGCACTGACAAACACGCTCTCACACCTAGCAGGTTACCAGGTGACACTGACAAACACGCTCTCACATCTAGCAGGTTACAGGTGACACTGACAAATACGCTCTCACATCTAGCAGGTTACAGGTGACACTGACAAATACGCTCTCACATCTAGCAGGTTACAGGTGACACTGACAAACACGCTCTCACATCTAGCAGGTTACAGGTGACACTGACAAACACGCTCTCACACCTAAATCATTGAGTACCTCAAGCCCCCTGAATTGCTTTTCATTGAATGCATATTTCACGAGTGCTGCCTTCTCGTAGCATGAATTCAAACGTTACTAATAGACACTGTTCTATCTGAACTGATGGGTTTCGTTTCTTGACTTAAGATGTTATTCTCTGACGCCCAATGTCAAACTCCAGTGCTCGTTACAAATCACATTAGAGCGTACATTATTAATTGGAGAAAAAAATCACCAGAAGATGTAACATGTTTGTGTTGGAATGTGATAATGATCTACTAATGAGGTCTTATTTGTCGGAGGACATTTTGTATGTGGAGGGAGGGAGGGAGTCAACAAGGTAGACTTGACACTGTTTCCTGTGTCGACGATTGGTCATAATTGGGACTTCCTTTAACCAGATAAGACAGTTATCTCGTTATGTTTCACATTAGAGTCACCCAGTCTTAGTAGCCTCTCAGTGTGCCCTACTCTAGTATGGACCTGGCAGTCTTAGTAGCCTCTCAGTGTGCCCTACTCTAGCATGGACCTGGCAGTCTTAGTAGCCTCTCAGTGTGCCCTACTCTAGTATGGACCTGGCAGTCACCCAGTCTTAGTAGCCTCTCAGTGTGCCCTACTCTAGCATGAACCTGCGGTCACCCAGTCTTAGTAGCCTCTCAGTTTGCCCTACTCTAGTATGAGCCTGGCAGTCTTAGTAGCCTCTCAGTGTGCCCTACTCTAGTATGGACCTGACAGTCACCCAGTCTTAGTAGCCTCTCAGTGTGCCCTGCTCTAGTATGGACATGGCAGTCACCCAGTCTTAGTAGCCTCTCAGTGTGCCCTACTCTAGTATGGACCTGCAGTCACCCAGTCTTAGTAGCCTCTCAGTGTGCCCTGCTCTAGTATGGACCTGGCAGTCACCCAGTCTTAGTAGCCTCTCAGTGTGCCCTACTCTAGTATGGACCTGCAGTCACCCAGTCTTAGTAGCCTCTCAGTGTGCCCTACTCTAGTATGGACCTGGCAGTCATCCAGTCTTAGTAGCCTCTCAGTGTGCCCTACTCTAGTATGAACCTGGCAGTCACCCAGTCTTAGTAGCCTCTCAGTGTGCCCTACTCTAGTATGGACCTGCAGCCACCCAGTCTTAGTAGCCTCTCAGTGTGCCCTACTCTAGTATGGACCAGGCAGTCTTAGTAGCCTCTCAGTGTGCCCTTCTCTAGTATGGACCTGGCAGTCCCCCAGTCTTAGTAGCCTCTCAGTGTGCCCTACTCTAGTATGGACCTGGCAGTCTTAGTAGCCTCTCAGTGTGCCCTACTCTAGTATGGACCTAGCAGTCACCCAGTCTTAGTAGCCTCTCAGTGTGCCCTACTCTAGTATGGACCTGGCAGTCACCCAGTCTTAGTAGCCTCTCAGTGTGCCCTACTCTAGTATGGACCTGGCAGTCACCCAGTCTTAGTAGCCTCTCAGTGTGCCCTACTCTAGTATGAGCCTGGCAGCGTATCAGAACTGACAAGCCTGGTCACTAATTGCACTTGTCTCCCCCCATTGTTCAGGGACA